>VMDR010001985.1:0-104259 GCA_007922815.1 Macrotus californicus
AATTTGTCTTGCCAGCCTGGAGTCATAGATAAGTTTACTAGTGACACAAAACCTATTATCAACAAAGTTGCTTCCGTGGCTGAAAATAAAGGACTGTTCGAGGAAGCAGCAAAGCTTTACGACCTTGCCAAGGTAAAGTGTGCCCTGCCTCCCTCTGCGCTTAATCGATCTGTCACCTTCTGGTGTGAAGTGCACAGATGTTCAGGGGATGCCATGGCCATACCGCTCCCCCTGCGAGGCCCTTTCCCTGGTGTGCAGCCAGCCAGCAGTCTGGTCAGGGTGGGCTTCCCACCTGCAGATTTAGTCCTGGCCAGACAGGAGTGGCGTGCTGCAGGTGTGTCCTGTGGGTACTGACCTGTCATCTCACTGGGCAGCAGAATCAGTGTCTGCCACATTTTCATAGCGAAGCTGCTGGTGGAAATGCCGTGGTGCCTACCCCCCGAGCAGCCGCAGACGCACTGGTGGATCAAAGCGTGGCAGGAATGGGGCGACAGCCAAGGCACCCGGGGCAGCACGTGATGACACTAAGGGCCGCGCAGCCCAAGAGAGACTACATTCTCTCCTTTTGTCAGCTGAGAAGGGTGGACAAAAAGCTAATTCACTTTAAAATTTAAATATGTTTGATTGAGGTCTAATTCAGATGGGGAAAACTACAGATATTAAGTGTCTGCCTGAAGAGAGCTCCAGGGCGTAACTACCTCCCAGGTCAAGATACAGAACAGTTCCGCCCATCACCCCAGAAAGTCCCCTCTCGCATTTGGTTATTTAGTTTTTTCCTTTCAGTGACTGTGCGCTTCCTTCCTTCCTTCGTTTAAAATACCTAACAGAATGCTGACAAGGTGCTGGAGCTGATGAACAAACTGCTGAGCCCCGTCGTCCCCCAGATCAGCGCCCCACAGTCCAACAAGGAGAGGCTGAAGAACATGGCCCTCTCCATCGCGGAACGGTAAGGCAGGCGCCAGGGCCACCTCGTGCATTTTCAGCCTCACTGTGATCCCCCCAGCTCCCCCAGAGTTCCTGTTTCCCCACACCATAACCAACACTTGCTACCAGCAGACTTCAGATTTCTTCCCAAAGAGGAGGGTAGGGAAGGGTATCTCGGCATTTTTGTCCCACACATCAGGTTTGATCGTAGGCATTGTATTCACCTCTGTACTCTTACCAGCCCTCTCAAAGGCATTTGGGAGCAAAGCTGGTGATGGCTGGACGGGGAGTTCTCAGAGGGGAGTAGCCAGCCTTTCAGAATCCAGTTTCCTCATGAGAGAAACTGAGTTATCACATTGTCTCAGTGTGGCTCCCGGGCTGAGGCAACGGGCATTCCCCTCTGTGCCCTCTACAACGCTCCTAATGAAGTGACCCAGGGAAGATGGAGTTGGGGGTGCTTTCCTGGGGCAGCGCAGAAGACCATTCTTTGGCAAATGAGACATTTCCACTTAGCAAACCATCCCCAGGGATGGTGGCTAAGGCTGGAAAACATTGCTTTGTACAAAATATTTGTAGGAGGATTCATGTCAAGTCCACTGTCAAAAGCGCAGCCATTTCAAAAAGAAGCACTGTTTTTAGTCCTTAATTCGCCTCATGTAGGGAGTTCAAGAGGTTCTGGCACTTTTCAAATGCCATCCTAAAGTTCCAGGTGGCACAGAAGTTCCTAACATCCCTGACGCCTTCCCTGTCTTCCGTCTTTCAGGTACAGGGCCCAGGGCATCAGTGCCAATAAAGGTGTGGACTCCACATTCTATCTCCTGTTGGACCTAATCACCTTTTTCGATGAATATCACAGTGGCCACATCGACAGAGCCTTCGACGTGAGTGCCGGGAGCGGTGTGTGAAGTGCAGATGAGTGTGTGCCCTTGGACCCTCACAGCGGGGCATGGGAGTCGCGTGAAACAAAGGGAGCGGCACCGGGGTGCCTACTGCGTGTAGGATTCAGTCAGTCAACAAGCTGGCGTCACAGCCGTGGTTTCCTGACAAGAAGCCCGTCCCAAGCGGGCTCAGTGCTGGCTCTGCGTGTGCGGCGATGAAATGGCTGTGATGCTGGGTTTTTCTCCTAAACAGATCATTGACCGCCTGAAGCTGGTGCCCCTGAATCAGGAGAGTGTGGAAGAGAGAGTGGCCGCCTTCAGGAACTTCAGTGACGAGGTGAGTTCTTTGCTTCCTGAGCTCTGCAGTCCTTTCCCTGCTTCCACCGGAAGCATTTGTTTCACCGTGGCTAGTAACTTCGAGCGCCCTAGTGCAGTGGCCGTCCAGACTGAGTTTGCTAAGACAAGTTCAGCTTCCCATCATGCCCTGGGCCAGTTCTCCTGTGCGCATACGTGTCCTTGTCCAAATTCCTGACGCAGGAAATGGAGTCACTTGAGTGATCAGACATATTCTTGGGAGAAACAGGTCTCTGGCTGATCCTGTGAGGTCTGGTTTAATTCTTCATTGTCCGCTTGTTCTAGAAGGTGTTCTGGTGCTTAACTGATCTTCTTTAAGTAGTTCCATTCAGTGAATAAAACGTGTCACAGTTCACTTCCCTTCCCCTCTGAACCGTTTGTCTGGACAAGCAGGTGCAGTGGCTGTGGACCAGTTACTAGCCTGGGTCCCCAGAGCCACTGTCCCTCTTCAGAGTTTCTAGCCCGTTGCCACCATCCAACCTAAGGGCACTCAGCTGCACACTGGAATTGTTAGGAGAGCTTTAAAAAATCTTCACGCCCAGGCCCTACACCCAGAAGCTCTGGTTTCCCTCATCTGGGCTACGGCCCCACCTTTCCTGATCATTCCATGTGTAGCTGGGGTGGGACTAGTCTTCTGTAGGACCACAGAAGGGCCAGCCGGATGTGTCACTAACAGCGTTTCAGCTCAAAGCTCTTACTCAGTGGCCAGCACCTCTTATAAAACCACGTTTCTGTTGTAGAAGAGGAAGGCCAGCTTCCGCACATGTGGGGGACGGTGGCCTGTGTGGTCCACGCAGTTCAGAAGGCCTTGCCCCTCACCTCCTCTCCCCTCATACCTGCTATCATCCCCCAGCCACTTGTTCTTTTGTTTCCTGTTTTCTGGGTACATTGTTCATGGCACAGGTGCACTAGCGCTTGCCCCTATAGGCACTCCCAAGGGCGCTGCTAGGGCTGTGAGGGTCCAGAGGAGACAGTCTGGTGTGTCTGAGACAGGAGCCCCACCTTCTGACATCCAGATCCACACTTTGCTTGGTAATGGACCTGCCAGTGCGAGCCTACACACTGGTCACTGGTGGTCAGCCTGCTTTGGGCTCTCCCCTGCCGAGGAGGAATGGCGTAAACCAGGCAGCAGGAGAGTGGCCCACCTAACCTTCTGAGCAGTGCTGCCTGGGCTTTGCTCTCACACTTGACATTTCAGTGCCGTCACCTACGTTTTGTGACTGTGTAGCTCTCTACCTGCAACAGTGCCACCAGACCTGCCTGCAGTGCTCGCACCTGTCCTTGGCCCCATGCTGGCTCTTCCCTAATGTCACATGTTTCTCCCCGTGCAGATCAGGCACAACCTCTCAGAAGTGCTCCTGGCCACCATGAACATCCTGTTCACACAGTTTAAGAGGCTCAAGGGGACGAGTCCCTCCTCGGCGTCCAGACCCCAGCGCGTCATCGAGGACCGCGACTCTGTAAGATCCCAGTGTGGGCCGGAACCCATGCTGAGCACCACCTTTCTGGTTGCCGCCCACTGCTCCTCATGAGGCCAGTGCTGGCGGCCCAGGCTGCTGGTTCCTGTGCCGCCCGGCGGCCAGGCAGACCCTGTGTCAGGAGCTCCCGGCAGGGACCACACATGTGTGGGATTGCCGTCCTTCTCGAGCTCAAAACAGAACAGAAAACGATGCGCCAAGTCTGCCAGTGTCGCCTCTTACAAAATCAAACAGGATGCTAATAATCTGTAGTGACCCCATAGAATCTACCACCTGTTTTACAACACAAGGTTCTTTCACGAGTCTCAGCCAGCACTTTCAGCAATCCCGTGCTTACTTTTGGTCAGCACCTTAATTTGGTGCAGACCCTGGTTTCTGCGCTCAGCTGAGTGAGCCTCGCAGTGACCCCAAGGGGCAGTCGCCGCCATCCCCATTTTGCAGCAGGGAGAACTGTGGCCTGGAGTCGGGAAGCAGCTTGCTTCTGCGGGCCCCTCGGGTGGCAGGGAAGGAGCCAGGTCTGGGCGCCCCGCCTCTCTGACACCGGGCCACTGCCCGCTCTGCTGCCCGCGGGGCCCCAGCGTTAGCGGGTCAGGCAGTGTCCGGGGCTGCACACAGCGTGTGCCGTCCAGTTGATGTGACATGAGGGCAGAAGTGTTCAACCCAGTTAAACTGTTAAACCCGTGAGTGTTTTAACTTTACCTCTCCCTCGGCTTTTCCACTTAACGTGCAGTGAGACTCGCAGTACACCTTTTAGCAGCCATACCTGATTTTGGCAGTCAAGAACCAGATCTTTGAAAATCCTATCTTCTTTCTCCAAAGATGCCTGTGGGCACCATCTGCTGTGACCCCCGCAGGCACTGTCATTGACACACCTGCCCAGCGAACGATGGTGGTAGTTTTTACCTGTAGCCTTGTAGGCAGAGTGTTTGGGGCTGGCGCACTAATGCGGTGGGCCCGTCCCTTGTGCACCCGAGGCACATCTGCTGCTGACATCGGAACTAATGTTTCCGATGGAGGCAAGCCCTCGGTGGGCACACTGTGCTGGGGCCTGGACGGCAGTCTGGTCCCCATTTGTGGTGGAGGGAGCCCGGGCCGTGCTGCTGAGAGTGCAGTATTGGAGCAGCGGGCGGTGCTCACAGGTCAGCAGAGGCCTTGCCCACAGAGATTGGAGCTGGTGGCCTGGCAGGCTTGTTGTTCCCCTCTGATGGGGGCTGTTTGGAGACCAGCTGAACTCACATCCTGTGGGTTTTCGTGTGTGCCAGCTGCCTGCCCGGGAAGTGGCCTTCTGGTTCATGTGCAGTGCCGCCAGCAAGGGGTACTTTGAAAGAAAATGTAATGGGCGTTCTCATCATAAAGTAAAAATTTCTTTTGCTTTGGACTTTAGTTAGGGCATGTACTTGCCAGTGTATTTTACTTGTGAGTGAGAAAGCACTCACCTTTGTTTTCTTCTCAAGGGGTCCTTGAGAAGTCTGGTTACAGTAAAAAAAATGCTGGTAGACTCCCTTTCTCTTCCAGATGTGGTTCCTTTTCTCACAGGTATAAGCGTTCCAGAAATCTCAATTTGGGACCCCACGAAGCGGTTCTCCAAAGTTTCTATACTCCTTACTTAATCAATTTATCAGTTATAAATCAGAGTAAATATTGTCTTTTTAATGTTTCTGTAAATATCTGAGTTAAAATCTTTTTCCCTCCTGGAACAATCCAGGAGTCCCATGATATTGTTGCCTGGGAAACGAGGGCCAAGCCCTTGGGTCAGGAAGGAAGGAACAGGAAAGAAGCAGGAGAGGAGCGAGCGAGCTGGCCTGGGCTGCCCTCGGTCACAGCTGACCTCTCCGGTGTTGCGGCCCCCCTGGGAGGCAGGTGGGCAGAAACCATCCAGGAGGGCAGGCGGTCTGAAGCCCAGGGCGGGTCAGAAGCTGGTCACATGTCAGGCGAGGCAGCGTGCTTGGCGGGCCCGTCTGTCTTTTGCTCAGTAGAAATGCTGTCCACCCCAGCACTCTGCCCCTGGCCCTGAGGGGCAGAAAATGGAAGACCCTGGTGGCTGGCTGTTCCCGTCACAGTGCCCCCAGCTCGCAAGTTAACTGGCTTTCTTCTCTCCCCCTTTCTCTCAGCAACTCCGAAGTCAAGCCCGAGCCCTGATCACCTTTGCGGGGATGATCCCCTACCGGACATCTGGGGACACCAATGCGAGGCTGGTGCAGATGGAGGTCCTCATGAACTAAGGGCTCTGAGGGGCTCCCGGGACGGCGCACCGCCAGTGCTTGGGCGCGGGGCCCACGGGGGTGGGGGTTCTGGTTCCGGTTCCGTTTCTGTTGTGTTGTGTTTTGTTTTGTTTTTTGTATTATGTATTTTTGTCAGCACCAATAAATTTCTTTGATTTATATTTCTTTACACATTTTTTCTTTTCTTTTTTTTCCTTTGAAATTTTCTTTAAGTTTTTATTTGTGTGGGACAAATGTTTTCAGTAGTGCTCGGGCCAGAGAGTGACAGGCTCACCTAGGTGTCTGTGATTTGGTTCAAGTTGACCTTAAATGATTAAAAAATTCACCCAACGTGAGCAAGGAAAGGAAGGCTTTGGCAGTCACTTTTACGTAGACACGCTGTTTTCTATAGCAGGGTCACGGTGCGTCTGTCACACTTTTCTTTGGATGTAAAAGCCGACCTGGGCCTTGGGTGAACTGCTATCAGTGTGTGACTGTCTAGCACTTCACGTCCCCTCTCTTCTCTCGGGTGTGCTTGGGGTCCAGTGGTCCAAGCCCATCCTCCAAACCATTTGCTCTGATTCCAGGATTACGTAGTTTGCCGCTCTTTTGCAGTCCCATTGGAGAGGGAAATGTGGGCTTAGAAAAAGACAGCCTTACAAGGAGACGTCGCAGGTGTCCCTGCTGGGGCCTGAGACGGGCAGCCCTCCTGGCTTCTCCCCCAGGAGCTGCCCAGTGAGAGGTGACCATGGTCTTGTGCAGCCCCCTCTCAAGAGGACTTAGAAGCCCCTCCTTCCCTTCTCTGGCCACCAGCGCCTCTTCGTGGGCCATGAGGCTCCTGAGTGTCTGGGCAAGTTCGTGAGTCACACTGTCGGGCACCACTGGGCATCGCTGTGGGTATACCTGTGTGGTCCTGAGCACAGGTTGTCCCTCGTCATTGGCTCTGTTTCTCACCACCAGTCCTGCAGGCCGGGCCTGAACTGGAGCAGCAATGAGAACGAGGGTCTCTCTGAAAGGGCCAGCTGGGGCTAAGCGATTGGGGGTAGTCAGCTCTGCTGGTTTTGTGGACTGTACCTGAGGTCCTGGCTTGATCTGGGTCCTTTGCAGAGGCCTCAAAATTTCATTTCAAGGAATCTGTTCCTTGGATTTTTTTTCTTAATGAAATAACCCTGACTGCCTAGCTTTAAAGGGAAAACAAGGGAGCTCTTTCAGAGCGAATCCTTTGGTTTTGTCGTTCAAAGAGCAGGAGGTGTCTGTTCACCCTGGGCCTGGGCATGGGCCTGGACATGGGCCCTGCCCTGCCCTCCGAGAACGTGCAGTCTAATTGGAGACTTCAGTGGCAGTGCAGCCATCAGGGCTCAGGTTACTTTAAACAGTACTCGGGACTCCTTCCCGCAGTAGCCAGCATTTGCTGAATTGCTTTTTGCATTTTCCCCCCTGCCTGCTCTGTTTGAGTAAACTCCTGATCAAACCCTTAATTAACACTAAATTTAGCAGTTACACGTAGATGTGCCAAAGGTCCCACTGCCTTCGGTGGATCCCTCAATCCTTGTTTCTCCATTAGGCATCCGAGCCTTCACCTGGCGTGTCAGGTAGTTCACCGTCACTGCCACATTTCCATGGTGCTGCTCAGGAAGTGACGCAGGCCTGCTGCTGTCTCAAACCCCAGGCTGGTGCTGGCAGGCCCCGCACTGAGGGGACTCTCGGCCTCAGCCAGCTGCAAAGCCTGACTGAGCCCTGTGTCCTGCAATCTGGGAGGTGTTCCCTATAAACTTTCTCATGGAAATGTGAAATTCCTGGCATCCTCCAAGATGCCCATTTTACATCAGCAAAGTGTGACCTTTATGCCTGCATTTCAGGTGTATCAGGATGAAGTCGGCAATGTAAGGCTGTTTTGGGGTTCCAAATGCCCCCCATTCTTCATTCTTCTAGGCTGGATTCAGAAGTCAGCAGCCCCTCACCCTGTCTTCTGAGTCTCCCAGCATAGCACCCTGCACAGGGTGGGGAGGGGACCAAAGGGAATATGCCTGCCACTTATTTCTTAACGCAAAGATTAGTGGGAAACCTGAAGACCACTAACTCAAATATTTTGAAAAGAAATTTCAAGTGACCCACGCTTCTCCTTGCCTGGTTATGCACCTGTTGCGATTGGCGGTCATCCAGGGCCTGGCTGGCCGAGCCACATGTATTGGTGTGTCGGTCCAAGTTCAACTCAGCCATCCACAGCCAGGTAATAAAGTCCCTGTCCCAAAGTCATTCATGAGTCCAGGCAAGGTGGGCTCGCTATTCCAGGCATCTTTGTGGAGACAATGATGGCGCTAAGTCACTACCCAGGAAAGGGGACTCTCCTTCCTGTCCTAACTTTGATTTTTGAAATCACTTTTGTGTGCCCTGTCCCAAGCATCTAGCCCACAATGGACGCTCAACAAATGTTTGAGCAGATTCTTTGCTTTGGCCCCTGCACCCACCACTGCCCCACGCCCTCTGCTCCACCTCCCAGGGATTCACGCTGTTGGAACAGGGGTCCCTGAGAGGCAGTCAGTGTGAAGGGCGGTGGAGAGGAGTGTCCCCTGGGGTCAGTTAAAACAGCTGCTGGAAGAAGGGAACTTCCAGAGCTGCTCAGTCTGCAGGGAATCGTGGAGAGGAGGGTGGAAATGTGGTTTACTGTAAACGACAATGAAGACCAGATCTTAAAAATGTGAGGGTGGGGGGTAGGGAGGGCTTAGTCTGTCCTCTCTGTTGCCCTGTTTCTTGGGGTGGTTGCTTGGAAAGGAGTTTGCCTCAGAGCAGGAAGTGGGGGAGCCGGTGATCCCAGAGGGGATTTCTGGGAAGAAACAGACATAAGGAGCCGCTTTGGGGGCCCCAGCAGAGCCAGCCTAGACAGGTGCTCAGGTGACATTCAGGGCCGCTGGGCTGGATTTAGCAAATGAAAGCAGAGGACACCAGTTAAATGTGAATTTCAGGTAAGGGACGAGTAAGTTCTCAGTAGGAGTATGTCCCCGTTGTGTCCCGCTGCCCCCTCCAGGCTGGCCTCCGCTGGCATTCGCTGCTCGGCGGCTCCCAGCTCCTCCCAGGCCACTCTGGAGCGCTGCAGCTACCTCGGTTCACCCCGACTTGTCGCGTTGCTTGTGCTTCCCTGGGCCGTGGAAGTGACAGTGCCATGTGCAGTCACAAGAGAACACTGTCACTGGAACCCGGTTTAGAAGAGCCAGGGGTGGACTGAGGGAGGGTTGTGGGCCCCCGCTGCTCTCAGCTGTTCGATGGGGATTTCAAATGTGCATTTTTTAAAGAGGAAGCAGGCAAAGCACAGACTTTTCTCGCTTGATCAGTAACTTTCATTAGAAGCGCACTGGGGAGAATTCTTTGTTTTATTCAGTTGACCAATTATTTTCTTTTTGTCTTTGCTTTTCTGACATTGTCACCCTGTGTGATGTCCGTGGGGAGAAGGGACGGGTGGGAGAGTGTCGGTGTGTGTGGTCCGCTTGTTCCTTTCTGTACAATAACTTCTGCATTTACTCTGTTTAGGATGGTTCCTTCACCACCACCCTTGTCTGTAGCCAGTACATTTCTGGAATGTTCTCCCAAAGTGCCATGTGCCCGCCCCCTTTGTTCCGTCCGTCAGTGGAGCAGAAACCTCTCTCGGGCCTCCTTTCCTGGGAATGTCCTTAGCGCAGCCTGGGGCTCCTCCGAAGGCAGCAGAAGTGCCTCTTCCCAGCCTCTGGGGCGCAGAGCCCGGCCCCTTCTCCACTCCCTGCGAGGAAGGCTAAGGCCTGCCCGGGCCCTGGGTCCGCGAAGTCCCCACAGGTCTCTGTAAGTACAGACTCCCATGCCAGCTCCAGAGCCTCGCTCTGCCCTACCAGCCTCGGAATTCGGTGCCCTGATCAGGGGCCTGCGCAGAGTCAGGGTTTGGCTGGAGGGGTGACCGAGCAGGAGCATCTTGGTGAGAAAGCCAGCATGCAGCGTACATCCGGGGCTGGGAGCTGTGAACTACCTGTGGCCGTTTATTTTGGATGCTTATTGGAAAGCACCTCAAATGGGGGTTGTGAGCCAGTTATTGGCCTTGCGGGAGGCGGGGCGGGACTGGAGGAACTATGTTTTGGTCACATGGTGGGAGACTTGGGCCTAATCCTGCTCTCTGGGACAGTATCTGCCTGTTTCTGACCAGGAGGGGCGTTTTCATGGTCTGGGGCCTGGGAATCTGCTTGGGGACATGCAAATGGCTGAGGAGGAAGGGGGTGTTTATTTCTCTCCACCTGGGGGACCTGGCCCTGATCAGAAGCTCTGAAGGGATTTGGCTCCAGCTACATGGAAGAGTTCCAGCCCACTCCCTTTGCAGGGGAGTCCTGGGCTTACTGGGGCCCCTGGGGCTCGGGGGTGGGGGGGAGCATTCTGGGTGAATCACCTGGGAATCTGGGCCTCGTACAAGGGCCTCTACACCCTATTGTAGGGTTTAACCGTCTCTTTGGGGACTCGGCAGCCCCTTCAGGGGCCAGGACTGGTGAGCCAGTGGTCCATGAGGGAAACCACTGAGGGGCAGTGGTAGGTGGAGAGATGGCCACTGTGGTCGAGTGTGGCCTGTTTACCCAGGTCTCAGAGCCTTTCCATGGTGTCCTGGTGTCCTCAGTTAAAAACTATTTTTTTAAGAGTTCATTCATTTACTTTTAGAGAGAGGGGCAGGGAGGGAGAAAGGGAGAGAAACAGCAATGTGTGAGAAGAGACATCCATTGGTTGCCCCTTGTATGCCCCCAGTCGGCCCCCTGGCCCACAACCCAGGTGTGTGCCCTGACTGGGATCCGAAATGGTGACCCTTCAGTTCGCAGGCTGGTGCTCCGCCCACTGAGCCACACCAGCCAGGCCTCACCTAAGACCTTTAAAAATGCCAACCAGGCGGTCACCCCAACATGACAGGAACCTTAGCAGTTCTCTAGGAAAGGCCAGGTTTCCATAGAAGCCCCAGGAAGCCAAGAGCCACAGAGAAGTGTGAGGGTGGATGGTGGGCAGTGAGCCTCACTCCCACCCTGCCCCCCCACCAGAGCCTGGGGAGGCTTCCTTCTGGCTGTTGCTGGGGAAGGTCATCTCGGGGGAGGTCGGCTGGAAATTCTTTCCTTCGGTTGCTGCAAGCGCCTGGGTCCCAAATACACCAGCCTGGAGGCGCTGTCCCCCTCACGACCCAGCCAGCGCTGCCACACTCAGGATGGGTCCCTAGGCTGAGCTCTCTGGGGTCCTCTGGGGGCAGACAGCAGTGACCATCCACATTAGAAAGCACACAGGGCCTTAGAAGGAGGCAGAGACCTCCTTGAAAACTCAGTTCTGAAAGGAAGGAGCTCAGCCCCAGGGGGAGCAGGGCAGGGGAGGAAGACCCCCAGCTGGCTCTCTGATCACAGATCCCTGAGTGGAATAAGTGGGCAGCAGCCCCACCAGGCTTCGGGGCCCAGCATGTTCCAGGGGCAGTCACAGCCCGTGGAGCGGGTCTGAAAGTTGAGTGAATGTCCCCTCTTCTCCCTCTGATCATCACGGGACCAAGGGCGGGTTCTTTGTCCACTCCCAATCAGTTTGCTTGGGAGCACAGCAGGGTGCCAGTTCCCCCTCTGTCAGCCTCTTGGGAAGACTAAGTGAATTTCTAGAGATCACCTTACTCCCAGCCGCACCGTGAGCCCTCAGTAAAGGCTCACTTTGGCCACCCTGCCCCCAGCCTGGGTTAGACAGGCCTCTAGAGTCACAGGTGCGTCCTCTACCGCTTGGCTTCTGCCCTTCACAGTGGGTCTCCCACACAGGTGTGGGGTGGATTCAGTCACCCCTACCCCAGGGGTAGCTTTTTTTCTTCCCAAGAGACAAAATGAGGTTAAAGTCGTTAGGCTAAAAATTTGCTATTGGGACTAGACATTGACATGTCAAGTTCAACTTGTGAGTCCTGTTCTTTCGGTGACTGCCGAATGGAGAAGGCTGCTAACGAGTGTCTGAGCCTCCGCCCCATGCCAGGCCTTGTCCTGGGCACCAGGGCACAGCGGCGAATGAATCGAGCTCCTTGCCCCCGAGGAGCCACATTTTACTGGGTGGGACTGGCCTCTTCCGTACAAGTGGCTCCCTCCGTAGGCTGACCTGAGAGCCTCGCCATTCAGCACCCACCGCAGGCCGCAGGGCTAAGAGCCGTGAGGTGATTTTCAACACTGAGGTGCAGTCCTTGCTTTCTTTGGCGTAGGTGTGAGTGCACAGGCGCACACACCGAGCATGATAAAATAGGAAGTCCAGAAATGAAAGAAAGGGCTAGGATTTCCCGTGTCTGGGGGATGAGGGAGTCCTGCGCAAGTGACCAGGATTTTGACCTGCAGACATCAGGTTGGGGGTTGGGGGAGGGGGACACTTGGTGTGGGTGTGGCCATCCCACTAGCCCCGGACACAGGGAGCCCAGCTCCGACTTTGGCCTGGCCCCAGCGGTGTGAAGCAGCTGTTAATCACACCCACGACCTTGAAGCAGGTGAAACAGGAGGACTCCGGGTGAGTTGAGGGGCCCTGGAGCCAGGTGGAGACCTGCCAGAGGTCAAGGGCCTCACCTGCATCCATTCCTGGCCTGACTGTAGGGGATCCACCTTGCTGAAAAGGTGAGTACATGGAGGTGGGGGATACCTGGGAGGTGGGGGATACCTGGGAGGTGGGGGACACCTGGGGGGTGGGATCCATAAGGCAGAGAGAGGAAGGGTGGTCTGAATGGTGGGGGGGGCACACTTGCCTGCACAAATCAATGATCAAGGGCACCTGCTGGCCTTGGGCAGAGAATCCAGCATAAAGGGCAGGTGGCCATTATGAAATCACGTGTCCACCCAGGTGAAATAAACTCTTTAGAAGCCTCTTACAACATGGAAGGTCCTTTCTCGGGAGCCCTACGGCTGCACCACCTTTGTGAAGGAGCGCAGGGTTGGGCGGTGCACGGCCTCAGGCAGTGCCCTGCCTCTAGCCTCCCGCTCCTGCTCAGCCCTGGTTCCACCTCGGGAACATCCGGGGGAACATCCGGGAGCTCCTCCGAAGGGCTGGTTTGCAGGGGCCCAGGCACTGACTGGTGTTTTTAAAAGCTCCCCAGGTTTCTTTCATGCCCTGGATCAAGAACAGGGTCAAGGCCCCTTGCCCCGACTGGAAGCAGCGAGCGAGGTCGGCCTGGGGCCTGTCTAGATGCAGACCCCTCCCCACTCCTCAGCACGGGTTTTCAACAAACCATGGGTGTCTGAGGTTCACTGAGCAGGGAGATGAAAACCCTGACTGGTTAGGGAAAACAGGCACCACATGCAGGCGTACTGGGTCAGCTTGCCCAGTGTGAGCCCACCAAGGTCAAAGCCAGTTGACCAGCACGTCTTTGATGTTGGTGGTTAACCAGTAAATGTGGCATCAGTTGAAGAACATCATTGTGTGTGTTGGGTGGGCAGTATCACACTTCCCAGGCAGTCACAAGTGAACGACATCTGGGATGTTCTTTCCTTGCAGCCAGCTGCCCCAGCCTTCCTGTGTCCACCGTTGGGCAGTCGCGTGCCTGGACGGGCTGGTCTCCGGCCTCTGTGGGGCACATGCTCAGTGCTCAGAGCCACTGTTGCTCACGGAGCTGCCCAGGCCACAAGCAGCCCCTCAAACTCCCTGCTGTGGGGCTCTGTGCCCTCTAGGACCTGCACCCCACCAGAGCAACCCACCTAGAGGAGGGACTCCCCTTGAGTGCAGATGTCGTCTTGCAGCCGAACCCTGGGGTGCTGGGGACCCCCAGCAGAAGACCCTCTGGGATTCTGCTTTGGGGTAGGAAGCAGGTCCGCAGCTTATTCCAAGTGTCTGTCTGGTAAAGGGGCAACCAGGTGAGGTGGGAAAGGCTCTCGGAGCTTCTAGGACGCTCTGGAGGGTTGTTTCTGCAGAGAGCCTGAACTCTGATGGCTGCACATGGCCAGGCTGGCCCTGTCTGGGCTTCTGCTCTCTGCTCCGCAGCAGCTCTTCCCCCGCCCCCTCCTGGTACCCCAAACTCTTTCATTTGTTTCTAATAAGTGTTAGCAACTGCCCGGAACAGCAAGCGTTGGCTTAAACAGTCAAGGATGGGCTGGTTTCCTCCCATCTTTTCTGCTAGCTAAAGAGCTGGCACCAAACAATGTACCATTTGTGTATTTGCACAGGTTTGCATATGCCTTATATATTTTACCTATGTTTATATAATACCTGTAGAGCACCATTAATGTCCTCCGAAATGCTTCTTTCACAAGTTTCCTCTCTCGATCCTCAAAGCCCCATTGACTGGGGGTTCTCCATGTGACAGATGGTGAAGCTAGCGCAGAGGGACAGGCCTGAGGTCCTCAGGTAGGTGGTGCAGAGCCCCGCCTAGGCCTCCTTTGCCTCACGTGCTCCCCACTGCCTCCCTGTGTATAGGGCTGGGCCTGGTTTGGGGGAGGCCTGGGGGCGGCTAAGCCTTTAGAACAGCTGGGTGATTCTAAGCCCTCCGGCTCCTGCTGCAGGAGCTGGTCAGCGGCTCCGGGCTCTCGGAGGGGACACTAGAGTGTATTCTGACCTGAAACGCACCGTGGAATTCAGAATCAAGCAGCATGATCATGCTTTCCCTATTCCTTTCAAGACAAAAAGGGTTTCCAGTGAAGTTAGAAAAGCTAAAGGTGTGTTTGGAAAATGCCGCGGTAGGCTCCATAGCTCCGGGTTAGAGCACCGGTCTTACAGAAAGGAAGGGCTGGGGCTTGGCTCCTTGGTCTCTTGGAGAGCACACTGGCAGAGCCATCAGAGCGGAAGAACCCAGGGTCCTATCTGTTACCACAGGGCTGAATTTTCATGAGAATTACCGCTTCAGTGCGTGTTGATGTGGCCGGCCTGAACTCAGGCCACTCCTGTGTTAGAAATCTCAGCTAAGCCTGGATGGAGGGGTAAAGGGTTGGTGGAGACTTCTTTATCAGAAGAGTAAGAGGGGGCGAAAAATGAAATCTCACTTTTATCAGAGAGGGACCACGGGTCACAGTTCTCCTCTTTGCCTTGGCTGCCAGGAAGCTCCAAGCTAACGTTTGGCCACTTCCCTCATTAATGGTAGCTTATTACTTTTTGCCTTCATTCTACCTCTGCTATTTCATACACCGCACTCTACCATTGCCCCAGCCAGAGGAAGTCATCCCTTCTCTGAACCCATGTAGCATTTTAGCCAGGGATTTGTGCCTTTATGCCTTGGGACGAGGCAGCTGTTAGCTTTACCGCTTCTGATGAACTATGTGCTCCTTAAGGATAGTGATCATGCCTTGTCCTTCTGTCTAACCTCCGAAACAGCCAGAGTATAAACCGACATTTACTTCTGGAATGAATGTTGGCTAAGTAGGCTTTTAAAACAAAGCAAGTCTGACCATGAAGAATTAAAAACAAAAACAAAAACAGGAGTTCTTCCTTTAACAATGAAATGAAGTTTACTCATCAAGCCCATTTCCCTTTTTGCTTTAGCCGCCAGTAGCTTCAAGGGACTTCAGTGCCTAACTGCTCTAACATTGTCCGGGTAGGAGGACCAGGGATGCAACAGACACACTTACGTGGTCGGCAAGGCTCGGGAGAGACCCCAGTGTCTT
Source organism: Macrotus californicus (assembly GCA_007922815.1). Taxonomy (NCBI): domain Eukaryota; kingdom Metazoa; phylum Chordata; class Mammalia; order Chiroptera; family Phyllostomidae; genus Macrotus; species Macrotus californicus. Next base: position 15,405 of record VMDR010001985.1, read on the forward strand.
GGTCCTGGTTGCCGGCGAGGTTGCAGTCCAGCCTCTGGCCCCCCAGGCTTTCCCTGTGGCCCGTCCCTCTGCTCTTGCTCTGCCCCGCCGCCCTGAACAGGATTCTGTGTCTGTTCCCCACTCCCCAGGGACCATCAAGTCTGTGAGCCCCCCGTGGGCAGGGACCCAGCCTCCATCCTTCACAGCCTTGCGCCCTGGCACCACTATGGCCATCCAGGGCTGCCATCTGTCGGGGAGGAAGCTGGCCCAGGCCAGTCAGTGTCTCCAAGCACGAAACCACCCCCAGAAGAGGAAGCCGGCGGAGTTCTGGTATTGTTGCTGCAGCTGGTGTTGTGAATCAGGCCGACGAGCAGCGCATCCTCTTACCCGGCTATTTCACGACACCAGGGTGGCATCATACCCATCCTCTCCAGGCGAGCCTCGTGGGACCATGGGGCCCAGCGGATGCGGACCTGGGGGTGGGGCGGCGGTGGGGAGTCTGTGGGAAAGGTTGTTCTCCGTGGGCAGGATGCTCCTCAGGACCAGCCGGGGAGCGTTCCACAAACGCTGGTGCTGGCCCCCAGCCCTCCTCCGCCCCAGGGCCACCTCCCTTGTGGTGCCAGGGAATCGGCATGCATCAGTGGTTGCTGAGTGATGCTCAGACCCGAGCCCCAGGGCTCCTGGCCGGGGCTTTTCCCCGGCTGACTGCTGCTGCTGCCCCTCCAGCCCTCCCTGGCACCGCCTCGCCCTGCTCACCACATAGCAGCTGACCCCAGCAGCTTTCCCTGACACCCAGGACAAGGGCCAGGCTCCTTGCCCTGGCATTCAAGGCCCTTCTCTCCAGCCTTCCCTACTCACCAATCAGACCACCATTTCCCCCACAGAGTCCCCCAGTTCCCTTCTGCTCTGCAGCCCTGGCCCCATGCGAACTAGTGGGCGAGTCCTGTCGGCTCTGCCTTCTGACGATCCCTCGACTCCTCACTGTCCCACTGCCCACCACGGCCCCCTGGTGGACACCACCACCACCACGCACCTGCCCTGGCCCCCAACTGGCCTCCCTCAGTCCATTCCCCACACAGGGGCCAAAGGGATCTTTGAAAAATAGAAATCTGACCATCACATAATACAAGATGGAACTTCTAACAGCTTAGATGGCCCTTCCTCCATGTCTCAGACACCCTCTCCCTGCTCCCCTGCTGTCCTGAGCCCCAAGCACACCAACCTCCTACCCCAGGGCCTTTGCACATGCTCTGCCCACTGTCTGGAATCCCTGCGCTCATACCTGCTCACAGATGGATGGCTTCTCCCTGTTGGAGCTCAGATCAAATATCTCATCCTCAGAGGGACCTAAATGCCCCCCCCCCCAAACCAAAACAGGCTGTCTTCTTCATAGCACGTATCACTGAGTGTATTGGAATGATTGCTTGTTTACTGTCTGCCTCTCTCACTAGAATGTGAGCTCCGGGAGGGCAGGACCTTCGTCTTGTTCCCCGTGCCTGTGTTGCCTTGCACAGGGTGTGATGGTATGCAGTAGGCACTCAATAAATGTATATGGATGAAGAAACAACTGGACCCCCTTCAGCCTCATCTCCCACCCTTCCTTCCCTCCCTCCCCATCCCCACATACTTCTTCCCTCGCACTGACCATTCCTCTCCCAACCCCATGCCCCAGAGCCCCCTCCAGCCATGCCTACCCTCTCCTTGCCTCTCTCCTGGGCAGGCCCCCTGCCTCTGCTGGTTTTTCTGCCAGGCTACATTGTAAATTTCAGTACCTGGTATACAGGAGAGGCACAATGAATGCTTAGGTGCCTCCGTGGCCCTGAGATTCAGAGGCTGCTGCAGGGCCCCCTGTCCTCAACATTTTGGCACCCTGCATGCAGGGGTTTCCCCTCCGGGGAGTTTCCTGACCACTGAGCCTTTTCAGTTCCTTTGTGCCCCAGTTTTCAGACCTGAGAATCAGGAAATGGGGCAAGGGGCCCCCAGCCACTCAGCCAGGGTTCGACCTAGCCAAGGACCCCTGGGGTCAGGCAACTTGCTCAATGTCACTCAGAAACTGAGAGCTGACCTGGAGCCTGAGATCCCCTGCGGCCCCATCAGGCATACCCCACTCTGGGCCCTGGGTCTCAGACCTGAAAGGCTGTGGGCACCCCCTGGAAGCTGAGGTGCTGAGAGGCAGAAACTACATCTGACTCCACACTGTGTCCCTGGCAAGAAGGGGGCCTCCGTGAGCATCTCTCAAATGGATGCAATTCCATCCACATGTAGGGATCCCCTTTCTAAAGGGGATCTCTTGTGCTTCGGATCCTTTCATCCTGTTCTAGTGCTGAGCCCTGGGAGGGGTCCTGCTTATGCCCCTTCCCACCCCAGAGAGATGTAGGGCTGGGGGAGGGCAGGAAGGGCTCCTTGAAGCAGCCACTGTTCCCCTCCAGGGCTGGAAGGGACCTGGGAGCTGACTCAGTCTGTGTATTGCGGAGGGAGGAGGAAAAAGTCACCCAGGGCCACCCAACCAGTCTGTGACCCCCCTCACTCTGCCCCCAGCCCCTCCCTCCCCTGAGATCTTAATCAGGAACTTTCCACAGCTTCTCTGGGGCAGGGTGTGTAGGAATGGTGTAAGGAGACCTGGGGCAGTGTGATTTTGGCAGTCAGGTGACAGTTTAAGAGCGAGAGGGTGATAAGATCTGCCACAGGAGGCCCTTGGGAGGGAATGAGTAACCACAGGCCTCTCCCCACCCAAGGGGTGGGGGCCCCAAGGTAGAACATTGACCAGGATGGGGGTCCTTGCCCTGGAGTCTCCCCTCACTGGCAGCCATCGTGGGGTGGGGGACACACTCCTGCAGAAGCCTCTCTGGGGAGGGGCTGGAACTCCTTGGAAGGGGGAAGGCAAGCCTGGGGGTCAGTAACAGGAGCCCCTGAGAAGTCTTTAAACAAAAATCAACACATAAGGCAAATATACAAACTTTCAAAGTAGCTTCACAGTGGTCAGAGCCCTTCGGGTTTGTCACCGAGTCCTATCATCCTGAGCTCATATCGACGCCCAGCCGAACTGGGAGGACCCCGGGGAGCTGTCCCTTGCACTGACCCCTGCTTGGGGTAATTCTGTCCCCCAAGGGTTCCTATGGTGGCTCCTCTCTGCCCTCTTTGGCCCGGTCTCCTTTGTTATTCACTCCACACGCGTCAGTTGAGGACCCACTCTGTGCTCTTTAGTTGCTGGGAGTCAGTGAACGTGATCAGCTCAGAACCGTGTCCCTGCAGGCCGGCCTGCCAGCAAGTTGGAGTGATGTCCTTCCCGGAAATGTGCAGTTGGGTGTAAAACCTTGTCCACAGTTTTGCGGGGCTCCCGGGCTCCAGGTTAAGTACCCACTAACCTGGAGGGTGATTCCCTAATCCAGCTTGCTACTCTAACACAGTCTGAGCATTTCTACCTGCCCCTGCTGCCCAGCCCCACAGCCCGGCACACCCCGATCCCAGGCCTTCTGGACCGGGGACGAGGGGGACAGCATGAGCCAGTCAAGCCTGAAAGTTCTCAGTCCCCAAGGGCTGACTCGCACTGGACACCAGGAAGTCCCAAGGACGCTGAGCATCTCAGAGCTGGTCATCTGGGGACCTGTGTGAGCTCTGAGAACTCAAGTCTGAGAGACAAAGTAGGAAGCAGGGAAAAGGTATCCCTCCACATCCCGCCCAAGGGTGGCCGGAGCTAAGCACAAGCCAAACTCAGATGTCTGGAGCTGGTGGTGGTCTTGAGGCCTCGGTTCATCCCCTGTCTGAGACTCTAGTCAGGGGCTGCCCTGTCCCTGACTGCCCCCACCCGGGCCCCCTTCCAGAGCGCCCTCTCCTGTTGCTGCGCTCACTGCACAGCCCGTCTGGTCTGTGTTCCTGTCCCATTCCCCACTGACTCATTGTCCCTGTCCCATTTCCCACCAACTCAGGGGCACCATAAGCACAGCCACAAGGCCTGCTGTGAGTGTCCCAGCTCCTGTCACCACCCATGGCATGGAGGCTGGGCAGTAAAGGTTTGTTGGGTGAATGGTGGAAAGATGCAAACAAACCCAGCAGGGGTGACAAGGAGCCGAGAAGCCGCCCACGCCCAGGAAGCAGACAGAGACAGAAGCCAGCATGCAGGGTGTGCACCAGGAGGAAGGGAGGGAAACAGGGCAGATACCAAGTCTCAGTTGAGCTGGGGTGGCCCTTCTCAGCTGGGGCGGGGCACCAGGCCTTGCACCCGGCCCTGCGGTCTCAGGCAGGCCACTATCTCAGTGATCACACGGTGGGCGGGACAGCAGTGAGCACGTGCTCTGCCTCCCACCCTATCCAGGACCCTGCTCGCCAGCCATGGGCGGCTCGGGCCAGCCTCCCTGCCTCCTCTCTGCTGCAGGCCCAGCCTATAAAGTCACCCTACATGTCCCCGCCGACCCTGGCCCCCTCCCCTGACACCCAGAGCCACAATGGCAGAGCTGCAGGCGTCTGAGACGCCTAGGGACCCCACTCTGTGCAGTGGGCGCTTCACCATTAGCACACTGTTGGGGAGCGATGAGCCCCCGCCACCGGCTGCCTATGACAGCAGCCAACCTAGCCACCTGACCCATGGCAGCACCTTGTACATGCGAACCTTTGGCTATAACACTATTGACGTGGTACCAGCCTACGAGCACTATGCCAACAGCGCCCTGCCCGGTGAGCCCCAAAAGGTCCGGCCCACGCTGGCTGACCTGCACTCCTTCCTTAAGGTAAGCATCGCCTCAGAAGGTCGGCCACTTCCCTGCTGTGTGACCTTGATCCAGTTACCTAACCTCTCTGAGCCTTGGCTCTGCCATGATGATGCATCCTCCTCCTGAATTGAGAGGCCCTAATGAAATGTGAATGGGGAAGCTGTGGGGCTCTGGGCACATGCTGTAATGTTTACTGTCCAGTCACTGGCAACTCAATCAAGCAAACTAGGGCTGCCTGGAGAGGTAGTGAGCTCCCAGTCAGTGGAAGCATGCAAACAGAGGTTGAGCACCCCTGAAAGAGATGGACAGCCGAGAGGGAGCAAGGTCTGCATCAGAGAAGAGGCTTGCTGGGTTTGCTGCCTGGAAGGCTGGACTGTGGAGGGTGGAGGGCCAGGACCCTTGCCTGCCTCACCTGCCATGGTCCCCCGGCTCCCAGCAGGAAGGCAGCCACCTGCACGCCCTGGCTTTTGACAGCCGGCCAAGCCATGAGATGACAGATGGGCTAGTGGAGGACGAGGCAGGCACCAACACCGAGAAGAGCCCTGGGGAGCCTGTCCGCTTTGGCTGGGTCAAGGGCGTGATGGTGAGTAGGGCGTGGGTACGGTGCTTGGGAATGTGGGTGGGCAGACAGAGCTGCATCCAGCCTCAGTTCTGACTCACAGGCCTTCGTGGCCAGGGCAGACCCAAGGCCCATTCTGGACCTCAGTTTCCCCACCTGCATAGTGGCCTCAAATTTTCTCTGGTTTTATATTCCCTGACCTTTGCTTACCCACCCCCACCCCCAGGCCTGAGACCTGGCCCTAAGGCAGATCTCTTCTTGGCTACTCACTTTTCCTGTGACCTTGGACAAGTCATTTAGCCTGTGCCTCAGTTTTCTCATCTGTGAGATCACGAGCATTCTGTGAGTTAATGGATGTGAAGTGCTTGAAGCAAGGCCTGCCTTGAAGATATTAGAAGAAACTGTGTTTCCCCAGAGAGACCACCAGGGGGCAGCACTACCCACACAGATCCACCGAGTGTTTTTCTCATTTTCCATGATGGGAAGGGGAAGGTTTGCTGTGGTGCAGAGCACCCAGAAGTCTCCAGACAGCAAAGAATCAAGTGAACTTGGCTTTGAAAGACATTATGGGACTTTACAGAGGGGGTTGCATGAGATTTAACAGAAAACGTTAGTCTTGCTCTGGGAGGCAGTGGGCCCATGTTCTGACCTCAATTAACTCTGCCAGACTGCCTCCTGGCTGTGCCTTGGTTTTTCCATCTGAACGCTGAGCCCCTCTCCACCCCCAGAGGTTCGTATGGAGATTCTGGATTTCCCACCCGGACTGTGGTGGACAGAGCCCAGCATGGCCCGTTCAGTATCTCAGAGCAGATGGGAGGCCTTAGAAATCTCCCGCATGCCCCTGTCTCAACCCGACTTGGCTGGGGCAGTCCTTCCCCTGGGGAATGTCAGCCTCAGCCAAGGCCTCTGTCTCCCGAGGCCTGATTTCTGCCTGTATGTGGGGCATTGGCTCAGCTGCCCCGAAATGCCAGGCCCTGCGCCAACAGCTGGCCGTGGGGGCCATGGCCAGGGCTCAGACACAGGATCCTGGGCTTGGGGCAGGGGCAGGGCAGGGGTGGCGATGCTTGCAGCCCATCCTCAGGCCTCCAGGGGAGTGCCGGGAAGTGTGGGTGGGAGGTACAGGTGGGTCTCTGGGTTCCCTCCCCTCCCTGACCCACAAAACCAGAGGGCCATTGAAGGGGGTAAAGGAAAGAAAGGACCCAGGTGTCTCCAAGGCCTAGGTGCCTGATGACATGCCATGCTGGGGATAGAGACTTGTGTGTTTGGCCTTGCGGTATCCGCCCCCCACCCTGCAGGTGACATCTGACCCCCCCTCTCCTCCCAGATCCGTTGTATGCTCAATATCTGGGGCGTGATCCTCTACCTGCGGCTCCCGTGGATTACAGCCCAGGCGGGCATTGGTGAGTCCCACCCTTGGGGGGTAGGGGAAGGTGTGCTTGAACTTGGGCCACAGAGGCTCTAGGCCCCTGCGGTGACAGAGGTCAGGGTGGTGTGGCAGAGGAGCACAGGACATGGAGTCAGCAGCCCTGAGGGCCCTCCCTGGCTCTGTCTGCCCTCAGCGGGTCACTCAAACTTTTGGAGCTGATTTCTACTGCAGAGGATCCAGGTTAGAAACTTGCACTCCGGACAGACCGATGTTCAGAGGCTAGCTCTGGACCATGCTGTGTGACCTTGGACAAGTTTCTTAACCTCTCTGAGCCTTGGCTTCCTCATCAGTAAAAAGGGGGTGATAATTGTCTCCACCTCACAGACCTATTGGTGGGTTTCTATGGTGCATGTAAACAGCCTGGGACTTGACACCCTGATGTGCTCACCAAGTGGTAACTCTTGCTTTACTTTTTATTATTAGAAAAGGGTACCTTCCCTTCCATACCTAATGGCCTTTTACCTGTTGGCTCCTCAGCTCCCTGACTCTTCAGACTAGACCAGGAGGTAGACAGAGACCCACTATTCAGATGAGTAAACAGAGGCTCAGAGAAAGGAAGTGATTTCAGTTACAGGGCAAACCGGTAGGCTGACTCAGGCTCCTCAGCTGGGAAACGCTCCCAGAGTTCTGGGGTGACCATGTCCCCACCCATCCCCACAGTCCTTACCTGGATCATCATCCTGCTCTCAGTCATGGTGACCTCCATCACCGGCCTCTCCATCTCGGCCATCTCCACCAATGGCAAGGTCAAGTCAGGTGGGCCCCCGCCCCCACTGCCTTTCCCCACCCCACCTCCTCTCTTAGGTCCTCCAGTCTTCACTCTGGGACTGGGTCTCTGGACTGCTCCCTACCTGCCCCCCAACACTGGGACCCCCCAGGGCTGCTCCTTCCGGTTCCAGGTGAGGGCTTTGTTCGGGCCCTGTGCACACGAAGGATGGCCTGGGTTCCCTCCTGTGCCGCAGGCCCCACGGAGCCCATGGCCATCCTCTCCTTACCTCAGCTTCTCCCTGCCTTTGTCTGGCCCAGCCAGCTGACTCCTCTGTCCCCAATAGGTGGCACCTACTTCCTCATCTCCCGGAGTCTTGGCCCAGAGTTAGGGGGCTCCATTGGCCTCATTTTTGCTTTCGCCAATGCTGTGGGTGTGGCCATGCACACCGTGGGCTTTGCAGAGACAGTGCGGGACCTGCTCCAGGTGAGGTGGGGCTAAGCCCAGGGAAAAGGAACCCAGAGCCCACCTCAGCCTCCTTCACCCCATCCTGGGAGAGAGCGGCCGCAAACGCGGGGAATCCAGGTGGAGGGGTCTGGGTAAGGCTCAGAGCAGAGCTCACAGCCTGGCCTGTTTGCCTCCCCCAGGAGTCCGGCACACCCATCGTGGACCCCACCAATGACATCCGAATCATCGGTGTGGTCACCGTCACCGTGCTGCTGGCCATCTCCCTGGCTGGCATGGAGTGGGAGTCCAAGGTGAGGAGCCATGTTGGAGAGGGGACGTGGAGGTGTCAAGTGGAGAAAGGGGGATCATGAGAGCAGGCCCTGCTCCTGGTTCTGCCTCTCCCTGTCTGTATTAGCAAGGCTTCAGGACCTGCTGCTATGACAAAGAGGCCCAAGGACGGGGCCTTAAACAAGAGTTGCTCAGTTCTCTCTCCTGTAACAGTTCAGGTGTCCCTGGTTCCTGGGGCTCAGGTATCAGACCCCTTCCATCCTGTAGCCTCTCCAGCTCCAGGTGTGACCCTCATCTACCTGGTCTGTGATAGCTGCCACCAGTCAGCAGGAAGGGAACTATCCCTTTTGGTCAAATCCCATCATCTGGAACTTGGTCCTATGGCCACACCCAGTGGCAGGGGTGCTAGGGGACCATGGTCCCCATTTGAACTGTGAAATGGGAAGAGGACAGATGTTGGGCCACAGCTGGCAGACCAGGCCAGACCTGGCCCCCACCATCTCTCCTGTCACCCCGCCTCTGACCCCAGCTTCTCTGGCCTCCTCACTGCCCCTTGAGTGCACCAAGCTTCTGCCTCATCATTCTGCTCACTCATTCTCCTTCAGGACCCCCAAAGACACCTTAGCGAGCCACCCTGGTAAAGCAGCCCCCAACCCCATCCCCATCGCAGTCCTGTTCTTACAGTAGATTCATGTTCCCTGTCCATCCACAGGGCAAGAGCCCTGTGGTGGTGTCAGCTCCTGGAGGAGAGCAGGCAGCGTGATGGGTGACAAGTGAGGGGATGGATGCATGGATGGATGCATGGATGGATGGATGGATGGATGGATGGATGGATGGATGGATGGACAGGAAAGTGAGGCACCTGAGGCAGGCTCTTCCTGCTGGGGTGCCCTGAAGAGGTGGAGCCATGCCACCTGACCTCTAGGTCCTTTGTCCCCAGGCTCAGGTGCTCTTTTTCCTGGTCATCATGGTCTCTTTTGCCAACTACTTGGTGGGGACACTGATCCCCCCATCTGATGACAAGGCCTCCAAAGGCTTCTTCAGCTACCGAGGTAGGTGCAGGTTGTGGGCCCTGTCCATGGGGAGAGGGACCACCTGCCCACCCATCTGGCCTACTCTGTAGGCACTGGGAGGATAGGACCCCCGACTCTGTGGCCAGGAGCTGCCACTGGAGGCCCCTGCCTGCCCGTCTGGGCCCAGGGGGCAGGCAAAGTCCTCCAGGTGGCCCTGACTCAGACCTTGGTTTCCCAGGGGACATTTTTGTCCAGAACCTGGTGCCTGACTGGCGGGGCCCGGACGGCACCTTCTTTGGGATGTTCTCCATCTTCTTCCCCTCGGCCACTGGCATCCTGGCAGGTGCCAACATCTCCGGGGACCTCAGGGTGAGCAGCATGCCCATCCCTCCCTCTTCCAGAGCCTGCCTACCAGAATCTCCCACTGAGCACTGAACTTGGTCCTGACACCAGGAGGCCAGAGCCTCTGAAATCCAATCCAGTCCCACTCAACCCAACCCAAGCCAATCCAAGGCAGTGTCCTTCACGCTGCTCCGTTCCCAGGCCGTTCATTGGCACCAGCGGCACCCTTGACCTTGGGGGCCACCCACAAAATGGGCCAGTTTCCTCCCTAGTTCCTGGAGTCTCAGCCTAAGGGGAAGACTGACCCAGCTTGACCTTCCAAAACTCAGCCTGGCTCCCGCACACCTTTGCTGGATTGACTTCCTCCCAGGCACCTGCACTGTCTTGATGCAGGCAGGTCCCTCAGCTCGGCGTTCGACGCCCCCTCTGCTGGCGCCACCGCTGGGAGCCCTGCCCCAGCCCCAAGGATCTGCTGCTGTGTCAGGTCGCCCTGTGCCTCACCTTTGCCTTTGCCTCTGCTCTCCAGGAGGGACTCCCTACCCTTGTTTCCTTACCTTACAAAGTCTTGTTCCTCTTTTAAATAACACCTCCACCTTTGCATCTCTCCCAGCGCTCCGTCAGTATCACAGTGCCCAGCATAGTGATGTCAGGGTGTTTATGTTGCTGTCCCCCTGGCATCTGGAGACCCGGGGCCTACCTCTGGGTCTCTGCGTCCTGCTAAGAGTGGGACACAGGCGAGGTGCTCAGTCCACATGTGTGGATGAAGAGCGCCGAGGTGTGGCAGACCAGCAGCGTGGGGGCAGATGCACAGAGAGCTGTGACGTGGGGCAGGAGAGACCTGGCACAGGGGCTGCAGCAGGACTTCCGAGAGGCAGGGCTGGAGCTGGGCTGTGAACGAGGAAAAAGTTGGCGGAGGGCTCGCTGGCAGGCAGATCAAAGGAGATGGTGTGTGAGCGGGGTGGATGGGCTCAGTGCTCCAGGCCCGCTCCAAAGGTGCTCCTGACGCATTTCCTTAAATGAATGAGTAGTTGTGCGTTGGAGACAAGCCCGAACCTCTGCCCCACCAACCAGCACCTGCCCTGAGGGCCTGCTGAGGTCAGCTGTGCACAGCTGGGTTCCCCTCCCAGACCCCTCCCAGTTCTTCTTTGTAGCCTGGGGATTCATCTAGATGCTCCATCAAGCTTCTTAGGTTACAACTGGACCAGTGTGTGCTGGACTCACGGCCGGCCGGGCAGCGGTCTCAGAGCTGGGTGGCAGGGGCACCTCTGCTCTGTCCTAAATGCCCTCAAGCCCTGAAGGGGCCCCTCCCTTCTGGATCTGGCCCTCTGACCAACCATCCCATGGGACCGTGTGTCCTCAGCAGAAGGGCAGCTCCTCCCGTTCATGGACACTTTCTGCAAGTTTCTTAAAACCTCTCTGGGCCTCAGCTTCCCGCTCTGTGAAATGGGGCCAGCCCAGCCCCCGCTTCGCAGGACAGGAAGCGAGAATTCAGTGCACTAACTTACGTAAAGCAGAGCAGTGCCCAGCGCAGGGGAAGTGCTGCTAGCAGCTAACGACCAGCAGCTGTCCAGGCCGTCGTCATTCGTACCACGTGCGTGGCGTGCGGCCTCCTTCACGAACGTTATCCCCCAGCAGCTGAAGGGCTCGGGCCGGCCTCACCCCCACATCACAGAGGAGTCGGCCAGGCTCAGAGAGGGCCGGGGCCGGCCCAGGGCCACACACGAGGCTCAGAGGATGCAGGTTTCTGGAAGACAGAGGCCTCTGCTTGACCTTGCCATCCAAGGGACATTGTGTGAGCGCCGGCGTCATGCCAGTGTCGTGTGGCTCCCGCAGCCTGTGAGACGGACCAGGCGTGGAGCTAGATAGAGTCTCCCTCCCTGCTTTGGGCTCCGAGGCCCTGAGCGTGGTCTCAGCCCTGTGACCTTGGCTGTGGCCTGTCCTCCTTGGCAAGTCCCCAGTTGCAAAGTTCCCTTTTCTCTGTGCCCCACCTCCAGCCTCAGACAAGGGCAGGGCCTTCCCAGCCACCTGATGTCCCCCCCCCCTCCCCCAGGACCCTGCTATAGCCATCCCGAAGGGGACACTCATGGCCATTTTCTGGACCACCATCTCCTACCTGGCCATCTCGGCCACCATCGGTAAGTAGCTGGCCCACACCGCTGGAGGGGTTGCAGGGGTGGGGGGCAGGTTTGGCTCTCTAACAGGGGGAGCTGGGCTGGGAGGACTTTGCAACCCCCGGAAGAAGAGCCTTGGACCTTATTTGGAGGGTAGCCTGGTGGTGACCAGATCATGGGGAGGAGGTTGGACCAGGTTCTTCAGTCCCTTCAAATATGACATATGATGTTATAGATTCAAGGGTGTGAGAACCCTACAGGAATCATAGTATCGATGATGATAATGATGATGATGGAGATGACACTAGCAGCTGACTGCGCAGCCCTGTACTTGTGTTACCACATGTAACCCAAACATCTCCACCATTTTATGGGGGGAGAAAATAAGGGCTCAGAGAGGTTCAGTGACCTGCCCAAGGTCACACAGCCACTGAGTGGTGGAGCTGGGCCTTGACCCCAGGCCTGAGCTGCTGACACCTGCGTCTCACTGAGATCCTCACAGGTGCTCTTGCTCCTTGGGAGGTAAGCTACTCACAGACGGCAGAGGGGTGTGGCCTGGGTCATAGCCAGGTAGGGTCTGGGACCCAGGTCTCTGCCTTGAGGAGGACACTGTGACCTTAGATAGGTCACGTGAGCTTGCTGTGCCTCTGTTGCAAAATAACAAGAGTGGTAGCAGCACCAGCTTCCCAGGGGCACGTGAATTACCTAGCACGGGGCCTGGTGCAGCGTGAGTGCTCCTGCACGTGGCTACGACCTCCATCTTTATTAGCACCATCGTTATTACATCAGAAAGGAAGAGACGCCCCTTGGCAGCATCTCCCCTTCTGCGGAAGTGGCCTTTGGGGGTGGGACAGGGGAGGGGAGGGGAGGGAGACAGCCCTCCCCAGGTCCTCCTTCCGTGCCAGGCTCCTGCGTGGTTCGAGATGCCTCCGGGGACCTGAACGACACTATGACCCCGGGCTTGGGCGCCTGCGAGGGGCTGGCCTGTGGCTACGGCTGGAACTTCACCAAGTGCTCCCAGCAGCGCAGCTGCCGCTACGGCCTCATCAACTACTACCAGGTACCACGGCCTCGGCCGGGACGTGGCCCCACCAGATGCAGGGGTGGGCAGGCAGAGGGTGGACATGGTTTGGGATCCCCGGGTGATGGTGCAGACTCGGATGGAGGCCTCAGGGCCCCGCCCTTGCCCACAGAGGGGGTTGGGGGATGCCCAGGAGAGGGCTCCAGGTGTACCCCTCAATGTGCTGGCCCTGAGCCCCGTGTCCCCACAGACCATGAGCATGGTGTCAGGCTTTGCACCCCTGATCACAGCCGGCATCTTTGGGGCCACCCTCTCCTCTGCCCTGGCCTGCCTCGTCTCTGCCGCCAAAGTCTTCCAGGTGAGGCTACAGAAGGGGGCCGGTCGTATCTAGGAGGCCCTGGTGCAAGGGTCCTTCGGTGACCTCTACAGAGGCCTGGAGGTGTCACATGACAAGGGTGTCTAGACTGAAGGACAATGGGGCCTGAGAGCGAACTCCTGCAGGACGTGGCTGCCTCCCCGTGGGGTGCCCTTTTACTGTCTTCTTGGTGAGGTGGGGAGGGCGGGGAGATCGCTCCCATTTCACAGAGACGGGACCTGGGACCCAGATGGGGCAGAACCCTGCTGATGTTGGGGGGTAGAAGCAGGGGCCAGGGGCCAGGGGGAGGACAGAGGAGGGGCAGCTAGGTGCTGAGCCCTACCTCCCGTCCCCCACCTCCCGTCCCCCAGTGCCTGTGCGAGGACCAGCTGTACCCTCTGATTGGCTTCTTCGGCAAGGGCTATGGCAAGAATAAGGAGCCAGTGCGCGGCTACCTGCTGGCCCACGCCATCGCGGTGGCCTTCATCATCATCGGTGAGTGGCTGTGCAGGGGCCCGGCCTCTCTGGCCAGCCGTGAGGGTCAAGGGGGCAGGATTCCTTTCCCTGCCACTCACCTGTGTGCCCAGCACCCAGCCAGGCCCGGCAGGTGGTAGGCAATCGGTGAATGACTCAAGCAAGTGTGGCCTGAGCTGGAAAGAGACTTTGGGAGGTCATGTGGCCCCTCCCCCACCCCCCACTACCAGACAGGGTGGCTCCCACACCATGCCAGGCAGGTGGACCACCCTATTTTGTTAGAGGGGACCCTCTCTGCCTTCCCTGGTTCTGCATTCCTGTGTCCTGGCAGCAGGGACCCCTCCTCGCCCCACCTCAGGCCTGAATGAGCCCCAGAATACCTGTGGGGCACAGGACAAACTGACCATCTCTCCTTGGGAGCTGATGCAAGCAGCGGCATCAGCATCTCTGTAGGTACATTTACTAGACCAGCCTCATCTCTCACACCTTGAGCTGCTAGATCCCTTGGGCTTCTAGGTGGGGGAGGGCCGAGTAGAAGGTCCCAGTTCATCAGTTAGTGACTTCGACCTTCAGTTCTGGCTTTGCCGTGTGCCAGCTATGTGACCCTGGACGAGTCACTTCCCATCCCTGAGCCTCAGTTTCCTCATCTGCAAAATGGGAGCAATAGTGCATGGCGGGTGGGTGTGCCCCAGGTGGACAGGAAGAGCCCATAGTATACACACATGTGTGAACACACATGTGTACATGTGCATTCATATATGCATGCTCTCACATGTGCACACTCCCTGATACTTCCTGGTCATTCCCGGTCACTTAGCCAACAAGGCAGAACTTGCTAGGAGAGAGGGGCTGCTGAGAGCAAGGCCCGGGGCCATGCCATGGCCTGAGGATGCCCCAGCCGCTGCTCCCTCTGCAGGAGTGCGGCAGGCTCGGCTGCTGGTGCTCCCACAGCCAAATTCCCGCTTCTCAGACCAGCAGCTCCCACCCATGAGACACACCCTAACGGTCTAGTCACTGCCACTCCGGGGAACCTTTCCAGTCAGGCCACTCTTGGGTCCTGAACCAGTTCAGGAGGCAGCAGGGCCACACCCATGGGAGGGGAACGTCTAGTCAGGCCCCGTGTTCCCAACCCATCTCCGCTCACCCTGCAATCTTCCCTGACTTGGATTTGATGTCATTTCCTCTGGGGGTTCTGACTGGACCTCAGACTGAGGACATGATCTTGGAAGCTGGGAGACAGGGTTCTTGTGGCCATGCAGTGGGATCAGATATAGATAGGAGGTGCATGTCTTGTTTTGAGACACCCCCCCCCCAAAAGCAGGCCCTGAGATGAGAATTCAGTGTGGAAGTTTGCCTGCAGATGCAGGGGCCAGTGGGACAGGGGACGGGAGGAGCCTGTTCGTGAGCAGGTTTCCACTTCGGGGTGAGGGGCGGGGGGGCCTGTGATAGGGTCCCAGGGTTTCAGATCAAAGGTGATGTGTGTCCTGGGTCAGGATGTTGTGAACTTATTTCTTACTCTAGTTTGTGGTCACACAAAATCTGTGACAGCCTCTGTCCTTGGCCACCCCTTCTTACCCGATGGTGTCTACTCTCACATTGCTCTCTACCTCCGTCTAAGCTGGCCGTTCGCAGTTCACAAAACATCGACCCTTTGAGTGTCAGAAAATGATGGGTCCGTTTCACAGATGAGGAGGTTGAGACTCACTGGGCCTCAGAGGCCTGTCTGGGGTCCCCCACCCTTTGAGGGAGGTGCCAGGTGGCTCCCTAGCAGACTTGCTCGACAGACTGTCCTCTTTCTCCCTGGGTCCCTGAAGCCGAGCTCAACACCATCGCCCCCATCATCTCCAACTTCTTCCTGTGCTCCTACGCCCTCATCAACTTCAGCTGCTTCCACGCCTCCATCACCAACTCACCCGGTAAGCGGACCCTCGCCGCTCCTCAGGAGGCAGCAGGTGGGGCTGACAGGGAGGGGCTGGTATGGATGCAGGTGGGCAGACCAAGGCCACCTCTCCAATCGGAAACAGTGAAAGGCACCATTTAGGTAATAATAACAGTGGCTATTTCTTGTCAGGCACTCACCGGGCACACTGCATGTGGATTCATGTACCCCTTAGGGTGTGCAGAGATTTTTCTAGTGCCTTTCTCTACCCACTTCACTGGGGTCAGTCATGTGAGTCCCCAGGGAAGGAAGAGAATGGCCCAAAGTCACCGACAGGGGGACTGCCGGTTGAACATTGCACAGCTCTGGGGCACCACTCACAGATGTCATAGATCTGCTTGTTCTTACAAAAACTTTCTGGCAGACGGCAGTAGAGTCTTGGGGAAGATTCTGTCTAGTTAACCCCAGGTTGCTGATGGGCCAGGCTGCCTTTTCCACAGACCACAAACCATGGTGGCCCAGAGTGGTGCGGTGGAGTCACTAGTGGTGGCCCTGGCGTGGCCTCCCGTGTGGAGCCGGGCAGAGTCCCATCCTTCCCCGCCACCTCACGTGGCTCCGCACCAGCCTTGGGGCCCATGCTATTGCTGATGTTGGCTATCCTGTGGCCGCATTTGGTCAGAGCTGGACGCCACCCCCTCCTTGCAGCCTGTCACATGGCAGAATGACAGTCAATACAGAGCCTCCCAGAGCCTCCAGGAGGGCGGGTGGACGCACAAGCGGGGACCCTGGCTGTGGGCACGGTCGGCACCCAGACCCTGCCCAGGAGGAAGCCCCAGGGTGCTGAGCGTGCCTGCCAACCTGCGTCCCCCCCACCCAGGGTGGAGGCCCTCTTTCCGATACTACAGCAAGTGGGCGGCGCTGTTTGGGGCGGTCATCTCCGTGGTCATCATGTTCCTTCTGACCTGGTGGGCGGCCCTTATCGCCATCGGTGTCGTCCTCTTCCTCCTGCTCTACGTCATCTACAAGAAGCCAGGTGTGCGGTGTCGGGGTTGCCACCAAGCTGCCAACAGACCGTTCTCCCCTCCTGCCCCTCGCAAAGGCCTGCGTCGGGCTCCAGGTGCCCCCTGGTGGGAGGTGCCTATGGGAATGGGCCCACTCAGACCCCACGCCTCTACTTCTAGACCCTCCCCCGGCAGCCAGGCCCCTGGAATCGTCTGCCCAGGTCCAGCCTCCTGAGAGAGTAGCCGGCCCCCTGGTGTACACACCTAGGCCTGAGGGGTGGCCAAGGGCTGGCTGATTGTAGGGCAGGGGACAAAGCATGACACATGGGCAGGGATGCCTACATTCACACAGGCAAGGATGCTGGGGTGACAGTGATCTGGGGACAGATGCAGAACCCTGGGAAGCCTAGGGTTCTGGATTTGGGCCTGGCCCTCCAGCTCATTGTGCAGGTCTGCTCGTCAAGGGACGAGAACATTCTGTAGAGTTTAACACCTTGATGTACAGCTTTTACTTTATTTTATTTTTTATTGTTGTTCAATTACAGTTGTCCACATTTTCCCCCCATTACTCTCCCCTGACCTACCAACCCCTTAATGTATAACTTTAAAAAAAAAAGATTTTAATTTATTTTTAGAGAGAGGGGAAGGGAGGGAGAAAGAGAGGGAGAGAAACATCAATGTGTGGTTGCCTCTCAAGCACCCCCAACTGGGGACCTGGCTGGCAACCCAGGCATGTGCCCTGACTGGGAATCGAACCAGAAAACCCTTTGGTTCTCAGGCTGGCACTCAATCCACTGAGCCACACCAGCCAGGACTAATGTATAACTTTTAAGTAATATGCAGGCATATGTCATGTGCAGGCTGTCCCTGGCCAAGCAGCCAAGCTTCCATGGGTGCTCTGTTCCTAGAGAATGCCGACATTCCCTCCCTCTGTATGTCTGGTTTCTCCCCACGGTTTCTAACCTCACACTCTCCCCCACCCCCAGAGGTGAATTGGGGCTCCTCCGTACAGGCCGGCTCCTACAATCTGGCCCTGAGCTACTCGGTGGGCCTCAACGAGGTGGAGGAGCACATCAAGAACTACCGGTGAGCACGGCCTCCGGGCTACCATGGCCCTGCTCTGGGAGGCTGCAGGCCAAAACCTGTCACCTGATTTGGGCAGACCCAGGGTGGGCACAGTCCCCACCAGAGAGGGAGCAGAGGTGGAAGAGCGCCACATGGCAGCCAGAGGACTGGGGTTGACGTTGCCCAACCTAGGTGACCGAGCAAGCGGGGTGACTGCCCTGTACCCCCATTTCCACTGCAGAATGTGCTCCTTGACGTGCCAAGGGCTCCACCAGTGTGCTCTGGTGTTGTCATTTCCATCACAAGGATCTGGGAAGTGGACCGTGGTGGGACTCTCCCAGGCGCTCTTACAGCCGATTCCCCTCCTTAGTGGGGAGAGTCGTGTGCCCAGGACCCCTTCCCGCCAGATCGCAATGCTAATAGTTGGTTCTGTTTTTGTGGCATCGCTGTGCAAAGTGCCTCACACAGCCCCAGTGCAGCTCTGAGGTGTGTGAAATGCCTTGCCCATGCACAGAGGAGAACACTGAGGCACAGAGTGGTTAAGTAGCTGGCCCCAGGTCACACAGCTGAATGGCAAATTTGGTCTGGCTCTGAGTCTGGTGGTGGCCCTTGACTGTGGCCCAGAGGCTGAGTCACCCTCCCAGGGAGCTTGTAAGTGACGGGCTTCCTCATGCCCTGACTTTATTCTTCACCGCCTTGCTGGGCTGGGCAGAAGCATCAGGTGTAGTAAAATGGGTGCTTTCCCAAGTGGGGCATTGGGTGGCCTCAGCAGGAGGGACGAAGGAAACCCAGTGTGCTGAGTCGGGCCCCAGGTGGGAAGAGGAGGCCCACAGTACGTGGGGTCCTGCTGGAGGCCATGCAGCAGCTCTAAGAAGGGAGGAGACCCGGGAGGTGGTGGACATCCTGGGTGCCTGCGTTGGCCTCCAGACCCCTGTGGGCTCTGTCCTGATGGCTCATGCCCTTTGCCCTTTCCCTCCTCAGCCCCCAGTGCCTGGTGCTCACAGGGCCCCCCAACTTCCGCCCGGCCCTGGTGGACTTTGTGGGCACCTTCACTCGGAACCTCAGCCTGATGATCTGTGGCCACGTGCTCATTGTGAGTGCCCCTGGAGGTGGGGTGGGGCTGCACACCTGTCTCTACTCCCCTCCTTCCCCTCCCCTATGTCCGGAAACCAGGTACTTCGGAGCCCAGGGGCAGCCTCCAGTGCAGGAGCGGGGCTAAGTTTCTGACCAGAGGGCAAAGGCAGCCCCTGATGTCACCCACCCCTCACCCACAGGGACCCCGTAAACAGAGGATGCCAGAGCTCCGGGCCATCGCCAACGGGCACACCAAGTGGCTGAATAAGAGGAAGATCAAGGCCTTCTACTCGGATGTCATCGCTGAGGACCTCCGCAGCGGGGTCCAGATTCTCATGCAGGTGCGCGGGTTTGGGGCTTCCCCGCAGGGCTTCTTACTTGGAGTGACAACCTGACAGGCAGGACATCCAGACGGGCTAGTCGAAGTGCCTTTTGCTGCAACAGAAGCCCCATCTTTCTTGCCTCTTCAGATATGCAGCCTCCAGGCCCTTCCCGGAGCGCACTGACTTGGGAAAACGGCCTGGGAGCTCTGTGCGGCCTTGCACTCACCTCGTGGGGTTTTTGTGTTTTGTTTGTTTGTTTTTAAGATATAATTTACCAGCAGCAAGGTGAAAAAGTGTTACGTGTATAGTTTGATAAATGTTTACATACGCAGACACGGCCTGGTGATATGAAACCACCACTTGATCAAGTTCTAGAATATTCCACAGGGCAATTCATTTTACTGCTCAGTTCTCTCATTTGTGAGATGGGATTCGTGGGTAACACAACAGCTGTTAATTCCGAGTCAACACCTGAGAGCCCTTTTGAATGGTCCTAAATATTTCTCAAAATTAAAGAGAAAGCACACACAGGGTCTCCTTTTGGGGTCATACAGATGTGCTGGGGGTAGAAAGAAGTGACGCCCACACAGCGCCATGGCCGTACTGAATGCCACTGAATTATGCAGCTTGAAATGATGAATTTTGTTATGTGAATGTCACCTCAAAATATTAAATAGCAGTTTAAACACTAAAAAAAGAGAGAACCACCAAAGATGTGTGGATTAGATGACCCAGGAAGCCTCTAAGCTTGACCTCCAAGTTCAAGTCCCTTATTATGAGAAATAATTCAAGAGAGAGAAACGGGAGCTGGGATAAGCCAGAACAAATGGGACGGTCCAGTCGTTGGCCCAGGCTTGGACAGGCCACAGGGGATGGCTATGGCTGTAGCTGTACCTTTCTCGTGGGTCAGTCCAGGCAGGCAGGCAGGATCCTGGACAGGGAAATGTGTTCCCTGGGTCGATGCTGCAGGGTGGAGAGGGCAGCGGGGGCTGAGAGAGAGCCCCACCCTGGCCCCAGAACAGGGGGCATGAGGCCTGAGTCCTCACCTCATCCCACCCCCCCGCAGGCCGCAGGTCTCGGGAGGATGAAGCCCAACATTCTGGTGGTCGGGTTCAAGAAGAACTGGCAGGCGGCTCACCCGGCCACGGTGGAGGACTACATCGGCATCCTGCAGTGAGCAAGGACTGCGGGAGGCAGGGCCTGGGGTCTGTCCGCTCAGGCCTTTGGGGTTTCCGGGAAGGAGAGAGGAAGCAGCTGTGACCTGTGACACTGAGTCACTGGTTCAAAGCTGAGAAGGGGATCAGGCACGTAACATAAAGAGCCAAGTGGCCCAGGTGTGGGACTACAGGGGGCAGTGGGGACTGTGGCAAACCCGGGAGAGCTACTTGGCTCCAGCCAGTTCTGCCCAGGAGGAAATGGGCCCAGTGTCACCAGACCTTCCAGCTGGGTGTTTAGATGAAAACCTTGTGCCCTCAGACAGGGTTTCCAGGCTCAGCTGTCTACTTCTCACCCCGGTGGCCACTCTGCAGTGTGTGACCAAGGCAGCTTACTCCCCAGAACTCAGCTTTTGTGTCTGTGCAAGGAGGGTTGGCAGAACCGTGAGGGTTATTCAAATGTATCAGGAGGAGGGGGCCTGGCTGGAAGATGGGTCCGACTCAGTTTCCCCCTGAGTGCAGGGTCCACGGGATCCACAGTGCATGAACCTCAGAGCTAGAGGGTCCTGGGGACTCTCCAGTTCCGCCTGCACATTTCACAGATGGGGAGACTGAGGCCCAGTGAGGAGAGAGGGGGTGGTGGGAGGCAGGGCCAGCTCTGGACTCCTGGTCTCCTGGGGGCGGGACACTGGGGCTGAGGAGCCAGACCACCTCCTCTCTTTGCAGTGATGCCTTTGACTTCAACTATGGTGTGTGTGTCGTGAGGATGCGTGAGGGGCTCAACGTCTCAGAGGTGATGCAGGCACACAGTGAGTGCGCGCCCCACCTGCTCGGCACCCCGTCCAAAACTGGGAAAGGCTCCCAGAAAGTTCTAGAACCCAATTTTTTTTTTAAGTGATAGAGACAAGAGAAGGGAAAACCAGTAAGGAATAAAGGTCACAGACCCTTAGAAAGTCAGCTTTTGGTGGTCCATTTGAGCTCATCAGGTTTCCAAATGGGGAAACTGAGGCCCAGAAAGGGGAAGTGATCAGTTCAAGGTCACATGTCCTGCTGGGGGCAGACCAGTGCTCAGAGCTCAGAATCATGGTCAGGGCTTTTTGAAAACAGATGGGCTAACGAGGACCTAACAGGGGAAGGAAGGAAAGAGGAGAGGAGAAGGCCCACCTGAGCACATCAGAATATGAAGCACTCACATAAGGGCCACGGAAACCCTCCAAGACCATTGCCGGGGCACGGAGTAGGGACGGGCTTCACATTTAAAGTCCCACGCGAAGATGTAGCCTCTGGATTCCTGTGAAACAAGCAACATATATGAAAGCCATCGGGGGCCTTGCTAAGAGACTGGAAGTGTGGATGCTGTTTGTCGCAGGCAGGGCCGGGTCTTGTCACAGAGTGCCGGGGCTCACCCAGCGCGGCGCAGCTCAGTGCATATTTCTGGAAACAGTCTTTACAGCAGCAGCCCCTGAAGACGTGCTTCTGGGCGCTGGGGGTGCAGAAGGGAACAAGCCTGAGTCTGCCCTTGGGGCAATGCAGTGCACCCATGGGTCACTTCAGACAGTATCACCAACACAGGTCGCAGGTCAAGATGCCCTCCCTGAGCAGGGGGTCCTGGGGAAAGTTGCTCCCGGTTCCCAGCACACCCACTCCTGAGGGCTGTGGCAAAGGAGGGCAGCCTGTCTGAAGGGCAGAAGGCAGCCTGGTGGGGCTGGAGCAGAGTCAGGTCAGAAGGAGGCCAAGCCAGATCAGTGGAAGGTGCATTGTCGGGACTTTCTTCCTTGTGGAAGGGGAGCCCGGAAGAGGCAGAACCAGAAGCGCCCAGGTGAGGACGGGCTGGGAACACAGCTGTTGTCCCTCTCTTGCAGTTAACCCTGTGTTTGACCCAACGGAAGACGGCAAGGACACCAGCGCCAGCAGGGCCAGACCATCTGTCTCTGGCATACGTCAGTCCCCACCCCTCTCGGAGGCTCAGGACACCCTCACCCTGCATGACAGCTAGTGGGGGCCACATGGGAGCTTGGTCAAGGGCAGGAGGCGCCTGAGGCCTCTGGGGTCAGGTCTATGGGGGTGGGGCGGAGGCTGGGACAGTATTAAAGACTGGGAATTCGGTACCTGGGCATCGTGGGAACCCACCCATGTGTTCCCACCCCTGCCAACGCTCTCTGGCCATGCTCAAATGTTAGGGGAGGGGCAGGATTCTCCTTCAGCCTTCCCCCCCCACCCATGCAGGAGCTGGGGGCACCCTCTGGGCATCTCTGAGGTGAAAACCAGTGTTAGTGTCCGAGGGGCCATTGGCTGCCCTTCTGCCCTTCAGACAGGCCACCCTCCTTTGCCACAGCCCTCAGTAGTGGGTGTGCTGGGAACTGGGAGCAACTTTCCCCAGGACCCCCTGCTCCCCGTTGAGGGCCTCCAGGCCACACCACCCTCCCCTGCAGGCCCTCAACAGGGCACACATCCCCACTGACCGCCAGTGCCCCTGGCAGGGCAGCTGGCCATTTGCAGGCACACCTGTGCACTTGAACGTGCTCTGCTCCACAGTGACCAGCCCCTCTGCCCCCGCAGTGGACCCCGAGGCCCTGGTGCGGGAGGAGCAGGCCAGCACCGTCTTCCAGTTGGAGCAGGGCAAGAAGACCATCGACATCTACTGGCTATTTGATGACGGAGGTTAGCGCCCTCGACACTCGCCCTGCCCCGGCCGCCTTCCCTCCGTGGCTCTTGGCCGCTTGGCCTGCCCTTCCTGCCGCTCTTAGCCAGGCCTCTGGTGGGACCTCAGAGCCCCGCACAGCGGGCAGGCAGGGGTCTCTGGCCCACCACTGGGCTTGGGGGAGCCTGGCTGGGCCCACGCTTGGCCTCCAGTTTTTCAGCTCTAAAATGGGGACATGATGTCAGCGTGAGGTGGAACCTTCAGGCTTGAGGGGCCGCACGGGCCGCAGCATGTGACCGCAATGGGGAGAACGGGCTGGCGCACAGGAAAGCTTAGGAGCCTCCATTACTTCCCAAAGAAATGCAGTCTCTCCCATTTTCCTTAAAGCATGTAACTCTCAGGTTTATTGTTCCAGCCTTTGATAAAGTCCTAGCTAGAAATGCTCTGCTCCGATAGAATGTGTCCTGTTAGTGATGGCTAACAGGACCTAGCGCTTACTATGTGCTTGACACTGGGTGTTTGACGTGGGTTCACCTACCTCAGTCCCCAGGTAGGAGCTATTCTCATCCCCCTTTACAGGAAACTGAGGCCCAGAATGGTGAAATCATTTGTCCAAGTTTCTGCAGCCATAAGTGATAGCTCGTCCTTGACCTTGTGTGGAGAGATGTTAGGGAGGGATGAGGAGGCTTCCACGCACTGGTCCAATTTTCAATCATCCAAAAATGCCAGAGGTCCTGATTTTCATGTGAAACCCGCCCATTATTAAATGGCCACTCACAGTGCAGGCCAAATAAACCCCAGCCCACAGAGCGCTGCGTGACACTCTGGTTTAGCCAGCATGCCCATTATACAGACAGGTAAACTGAGGCCCGGCCAGGGGAAGGGGTGAGACCCCAGAGCGTGCGCCACCCTGAGAGCATTTTCCTCTTGATTCCCGGGGACCCTCCTCGCCAGGCCTCACCCTCCTCATCCCCTACCTGCTCAGCCGCAAGAAGAGATGGAGCAAATGCAGGATCCGGGTGTTCGTGGGCGGCCAGATCAACAGGATGGACCAGGAGAGGAAGGCGTAAGTGGGGAGACCAGCAGAGACCAGCGCAGACCAGGGCCATCTTAGCACCCCTCACCCTCCACCCCTGTCCCCAGGTGGCTCAGCTCAGTCTGAGTCACAGCAGCGGCGAGGGAGTGCTGGGCAGGGGCAAGTTGCTGTCCTTCTCAGAAGTCGTGTGGGTGTCCTGTCTCCTTTGATAAGGTGCAGGGGCCCCAGTCCTGCCAGGACAGGGAGGGGTGTTACGTTTCAAACTCACACACCTGCTCAAAGAGAAACGTGTGTGAAATGAAGGATGGAGAGGCCTCTCCTCCTGAGAAATGAGGCATCACTTAGAATCCTTCAGGGCAATCGTCCTCTCCCCCACCCCCACCAAGCACGGGTTGCCATCCCTGGTGAAGCCAGAGGTGACTTCAGTGGCCTGGAGATGGGGCTGCAAATCTCACCGAATAAGTGACAATTCGTTTTATGGCTGACCCTGCAGAAGGGCTCTCTGCTCGGAACCTGTGCTAATCTCCTACAAAAAGTTCATGGAATGAATAGATGCGTTTAAAAATATCTCCACCTTCCAGGATCGTTTCTCTGTTGAGCAAGTTCCGACTGGGATTCCATGAAGTGCACGTCCTTCCGGACATCAACCAGAAGCCGCGGGCTGAGCAGTGAGTGCTCTATAGTGGGGGTCCAGGCCGAAGGGCCGGCCCGTGCCCTGTGCACCCCTCTGCCCACTGCCCCCTCCCGCCCCCACCAAAAGGGGCTCGTGGAATGAAAGCACAAGGGTCAGAGTCTGCAGCTGTTTATTTTTGTGTTTGGGTCCCTTCCTTTGCATATCAGAGCTCCGGTCTGGGCCAGAAACACACCTGGGCTGGAGGCCGATGAAATTGACATGGATGCTTTTCTTAGAACAAGTGTCCTTTAAGCACTTGCAGGTGGCCATGCATGGCTGTTCTGCCACCCGAGCAGAGGCCAGTGTTCCATCCACAAAGGCCAAGGGCGTCTCCAGCTACACGCTTCACAAGCCCAGGGCTCTGCCTATTCATAAAAGGCTACCTTTACCTTCCACGGGGACTGGTCTTTGAAATTTTCTCTAACCCCAGAGTGTTTTCACAAGGCAGTGGTTCTCAACCTCAGGCCGCCCCCGCATCACCCACAGGGCTTGTGTGAACCAAGCTTGCCTGCTGGGACCCACCCCCGGGATTCTGAGCTAGTAGGGCTGGGGCAGAGCCTGAGGACCTGCATTTCTGACAGGTCCTCTGTGCTGGCCCAGACACCCCGTCCTAGTGACAATCTGTGAAATGTTCTTAACATGCCACCCAGCCTGGAACCAGCTCAGTACACGCTGGGTGTGTGGCGTTGGCCTCCTCACGGGGCTTTGGAGCCCTGCACCCTCACCTTTCTGTGCAATCAAACTGCCTCCTTCTCCAGCTGTTGCCTAGTTTAAGTTCCTACAAAAGGAACATCACTGGCCCAGCTCATCCCTCCCTGCCAGCCCCAGGTAGCGGTTACTGGAAATCCCACTTCTTGGCCACTTTTGATCCGGTTGGCCTTGGCCAGGGCTGGCAGAGTCACATGCTCCAAGACGCAAGAGGTGGGAGGGCAGCTCCTTCTGCAGGGGCCGCAGCAGAGGCCAGAGAGGAACGTGCAGAGGCCCCAAGGCAGGATCAGGCGGCTGCTGCCCCCTGTTATGTTAACACCACGGTGGATGGAGTGGGGGGGGTTGTTGAATGACCCACGCGATGTCAAATGCTCAGAGTGTGAGCAAACCCCAACGTGACCCGCAGCGAGGCTCAATGTGGAGTCAGAAGGGATTGTGGAAATACTTTCCCAAGCACTCAGTTTCATATTCTTAAAATAAGACTTTTACAGTGGGATTTGTTTTATGTAAATCAGTCTACTTGAGGTTTTGGAGGGCTTGATCTTCCCAACAAAGGAAGGACCAGCCTGACCCCTCTCCCTTCTGTCTCGCACCACAAGGAACTGTTTAATGGTGACAGATGTACTGTCCCCACCGTTTGCTCAAGGCTGTGCTTGGGGCTTCAGGGGCGGAGATGAGCAATTTGCAGCCCTGCCTCCGGGGTTCACCCCAGCTCAGGGAGGGCTGGAGGACTTGAGCCACCAGAAATGCTGTACTAGATGCAGAAGACAATAGGGTCACCTCTGCTGGTAGGGGAGCAAAGACTGGTGGAAGGCCGTGAACACAGAGGGACAGGGGAGACCCTCCAGGGGGACCTGTGCAGAGGACAGTAAGAGGGGGCACGCAGGCCCCACCCAGCCTGTCTGCTCTTTAAAACCCTTGCTTTGTCCCAGCTTCTACCTCCACCTCCCGGAGTGCTTCTCCCCTCCAAGCACAGCAAAATATCCCCAAAGAGAGGGTGCCAGTCCTCCCCACCCCTCCTTCCCCACCACGCTCCCCCCCACTGATGTGCTGAAACCGCTCTCGCCAGCGTCACCACCAGGCCCACAGAGCTGCTGAGCTCCTCTGCCCCGCCTCTGGGGTGTATTTGACAACAGTCCTTCTCTGAGCAGTTCTTCTGGCTTCTGAGGTGCCACCCTCTCCTGGTTCTTCCCACCTCAGCCGGCATTCAGTTTCCTTTGGTGCCTCTTTCTTCTTGAGCTGAGTGACACTTGCTGGCCTCCTTAGGGTTCGGCCCTGGACCCTCTTCTCTTCTCTTTGCTCTGTCCCCAGGTAAGCTCATCTATCCATGTGGCTGCCCATGGCTGCCTCTGAATGCTGGCCAGTCTGCATTTCTGTCTTTAATAACGGAAGTCAGATCACACAGAACACCCCCCAACAGCTTCCTGTCTCACTCAGGGCAGATACCGAAGGCCTGCAAACCTGGCCCCTTGTCCCTGTCTGTCCTCACCTCACCCCACCCTCCCCTGCATGCACCTTGCTCGCCATACTGCTTCTCAAGCAGACCAGGCACGCTGCTGCTCAGGGCCTCTGCACCTTCCGCTCTGTTTGCTCCAGCACCCTGCCCTGTGCATCGCTGGCTTTGGAAGGACAGGCACCCTTGGGGGCCAGAGGCCTTCCGGGCCCCTGTGAGTCCTGTCCTGGTACCCAGTTTGTGCCTTCATCAAACTGCTGGTCCTACTTATCACCCAGCAGAGCCTGAGATCCAGGAGGACAGGGGACACTGTCGGGTTTGCTCACTGTATGCAGCACCAAGCCTGGCACAGAACAGTGCCCAGTAAATACCCGGGCCCCATTGGGTGGGTGGAGGCGGGTCCCAGATCAGTTGTCATAGACAACTCATGGAAGTGCCATCAGTGCTGAGTTTGACATGAAGCTGCTTCGATGTCAATGGCAGTGTCAGAATGGGGCTCACCCTGGAAAGGATGTCCCTGGAGCGCCCTCCAGGGACCTGTTTTCCCTGGAAGCTGGACCATCTTACCTGGTCTCACCTGCTCTCTCGGTCCCCAGCACCAAGAGGTTTGAGGATATGATTGCGCCCTTCCACCTGAATGATGGCTTCAAGGATGAGGCCACGGTCGCCGAGCTGAGGCGGGACTGCCCCTGGAAGATCTCGGATGAGGAGATTAACAAGAACAGGGTCAAGGTGCGGAAGGCCTTGCTAGGGGTGAGGGGGACCGGCAGGCGATCCCCTGGGTCAGGACCCTGTGCTTATATGTCCTGAGCTTCCTATCCTATCGGGGAGGATTGTCCCCCTCCCTGCTCCAGTCCCCCTTATCAAGTGCCCTCTGCACACCAGTGGAGCTCAGGACAGTCAGTGTGTCTTGCTCAGTTCCCTCTGAACGATCAGCTCTCCCAAAACCGTGTAACATGCTCTCTCCCCGCCGCCCACCCCCCCCACCCCGTCCCCACTGTCCTGCTGGTGATAGGTCAGGCAAGGAAAAACTCAGGAGGGCTGGCTTCTCTCAGAGGTGGCTTGGCACCTCATGACTAGAAGGAAGGAGAGTTCCCTTCCTTCTCGGAGGCAGACAAATTAATAATAACTTAGGAGGAACAACGTATGCATCCTGGGCCTGGTGGGGACGGCTCCTGAGGATGGGGAAACTGACAGAGTGGCTTTTCCTCCCTCACCCCAGTCCCTGCGGCAGGTGAGGCTGAATGAGATCCTGCTGGACTACTCCCGAGATGCCGCTTTGGTCGTCATGTGAGTAGCAGGAGGAGAAACCTGTTTCAGAGGCCAAGGGTGTCCGCTTTGGAGGGGTGGCCACTGCTGGGTGTCCAGGGCCTGGCCCTGAGCAGGTCTGCCCAGGGCCAGCTATAGGGTGTGGGTTCTTGACTTTGTGTAGAAACGATTTCACAACACGGGTCCAGGTGACTGTGAGGGTACCTTAGTTAAAGCTGGGGACAGAGAAACAAGGAGGGGTTTAAGCATAGAGGAAGCAACAGGAGAGCCTAGGCTGGGCTGCCTTAGCCCACTGGGAAGTCAGGGAAAAGGGGACCTATGGAGACAGGTTCAGGGGGTTAGCCTGGGACGAGCTGCCACTGCCCATCACTCCCCCAGTGGCAAGTCTCCTGGGGACCCTTAGAGTCTAGGAGAAGCTGCCTGTGGGTGAAGGAGAGGGTAGAGGGAAAGGCAGAGAGCATACCCTGGGTCCTTGGTCCTGAAGCTTTCATCTTGAGGGTGGGCAGAATCTCTGGGGAGGTCTCAGGGGAGGGTCTCAGCAGAATAGCCACCAGTTCTCCAGGTGCGCCCTTTCAAGGTCCTGGTCTCCTCTGGTTGGTCAGTGACGGGCAGGGGCTCGTTAGTCCTTGCAGTTGGTCCTGGTGTCACCCACCTGGTTTTGCTGCTTTTCTGGGCCCGGAGCTGAAGTACAGGTGAGGCCTAGACATCATCTCCAGGGAGGTGACCTTCTGTATCTGGCTGTAAATTCCTCAGCCAGTTTGCTCAGCCCTTTCTCTTAGTCCCTGTCCTACTTGTCCTGGCCTCAGGGCCTGTCTCACTGGGGATGTTCTCACCTGAGGGCTGTTAAACAAACGTCTTAACTTCCAGGACTGAACATCTTTGTAAAAGAAAGGGATTATGGGCCATTGCTAGGGTGGGGGGAAGGGTAAGAAAAGAGAAAGAAGATCAGGGCCTGGGGCAGGTCTAAACCCCCAGGGCTGTGCCTGGGTGGGGGAAGCCAGCCTGTCCAGAGTCTTGGAATTGTTGAGAGTTTTTATACGTTTTTATACATCGAGTGGAGGCGAGAGAGAGCTGTTTTGAAAGAATCTTGAAGTGGGGCACCGGAGTGCTTAACTGTTTGAGTCACAAGCAGCTCGATAGCGCTGCTGACAATACCCCCTGGGACTCAAACGGTTAAGGAAGAAGGGTCTGCTCCAGAGGCCGTGGGCGGCAGATTGGAAAGTTCACGTGTAAGTGAGCCGGGGCACCTAAGCTTTGATGGCTGCACCTGGTGACTCCCTCGTTTAGATAATGGTGGAGATGGCCACCCGGAAGTCAGGCCACCTTCCAAAACACTCCGGGGAGGACCCGTCTTAGGTTGGTTTTGCCCTGCAGTTGCTAACAGATCGACCCCTCCCTGTCTTCCTCCCGCCCTCTGGCCCACAGTAATTTCATCGAGGACATCTCAGAATTGTCCCCTTGCTAGTGCCGGCTGGCCGGGGTCTAGGGCCTCCCCTTCCCTGGCCTCCTCAGCCCCCCTCAGCACTGCTTTCCCTTATCTGCCGTCGCCTTTTGCTGCCAAACTAGGCTTGGCAAAGGGGACCCAGGTTGTTCCAGAAGAAAATCAATTCCTGCTTGTTTGGGATCACCCAGCCCTCTTTGGCCCTTGGCCACCCCCAGTTGATGTCGGTGCCAAGCCTGGGCAGCTGGGGCCGAGGCCGCCGCTGCCCACTGTTCGGGCTCCGTGCCCACCAGGCCCTCAGGCTTCCATGGCTGCTGCCCCTGTCCAGTAGTGCACCGCCTCCGGTGGGTATGGCCGAGGCTGAGTAAGTGGGCAGTGACGGTGGCACAGAGAGGGTCTCACAGCGGCTGTGCGCTCTCAGAGGCCAGGAGGAAGAACGTGGCCAGCCATGCCGCCTGAGTCCCTTCTCCTGGCCGGGAGGGAATGAGGGTATCTGCCAAGGCAAAAGTTGGCCTTTCTTACGTTCCCTGGGGCTGGCCACCCGCGAGCTCCGCAGTTCGGCCAGAACGCCCGTGCAGCCGGCTTTTCCTCTTGCCCTGAAAGCAGGGCCGAAGGCACAATTTGCGAGGCCCTGGTGCAAAACTAAAATGCGGGGGGCCCTTTGTTCAAACCTGAAGACTGCCGAGATGGGGTCAGCA
The DNA here is from genome assembly GCA_007922815.1 of Macrotus californicus. Lineage (NCBI taxonomy): Eukaryota > Metazoa > Chordata > Mammalia > Chiroptera > Phyllostomidae > Macrotus > Macrotus californicus. The sequence continues at coordinate 45,247 of VMDR010001985.1, forward strand.
GGGCGGTAAGCCCAGCGTGGGAAACGCCCCCATGGGACCCTTCTAAGTACGGGGTTGTGCAAATGTGCAGTTTGCACACCTGTGGAACTGGTTCTGCCTGAAATCAGACTTGCTGGGGCTCTGAGGGAGATTGCTTTTTGTACCAAAAAATGCTCCCTTTGATGTGGAAACCTGGATGAGAAAAAGGGCTGGATTTATCCCCAAGCCTCTGGCCGGTACCCTGCAGAGAACGTCCCAAGGGCAAGGTTGGCCTGGGTGAAGACGGGGTCACAGTGCCATGCAGTGGGACCAGCTTCAAGCTGGGATGCTCCCTAGCCTTTGCTTGGGCGTGGGCCCTGGTGTGTGCCACCTGGGGTGCGTGGGCAGGCCACGCCACCCCTGCTGAGTGCTGCCTCTGTTCAGGAAGGCGGGCTTGCCTTTCGTCTCTGCACTTGGCTCACGGTGCTGCGGCCTTGGACACCCAGCCCTACTTCTCTGAGCCTCGGTTTCCCCGGTTGTAGAAAACAGACTAAGTGGTTTTCAAGATGCCTTTTTACTCTGACATGTCATGGTTCTGTTTATTTGCCACTAAAATGACTCAGGCTCTCAGCAGGTGGGAGGTGACCGCCTGCTGGCGCCTCTCCCCTCCCAACCCCAGGCCCCATGGGGAAGCTAGTCCCCCCCCCCCCACAGCCTTTGTGGGGTCAGCAGACACGGACAACAGTGAGTCCAGTCGCCTTAGAGGAGCCGCTGGCACACGGTGTCACACCCCCGGTGGCAGCTGGCAGCTGTTGCTCAAAGGGACCGGCTGTGGGCTGTCCGGCCACCTCTCCTGGGAGGGCACGTAGCTGCATTTTTATGACTCTAATCTCCAGCCCGATGTCCTTCTAAAAGTTCACTCTGGGGCTCACCTTCGGCAGAACCGCCAGGGGCCTGTCAAAAGTGACAAATTCCTCCATTCCGTCCAGATCAGGGTCTGGCTGGGGCGGAGTCCAGAGACCCGCATTCCCCAGAAATTCTGAGGAACCCCAAATCCTCCCACGCCTTGGTAAAAGGCCAAAACCACACTTTCCAGCATTTTCGGAGCACATGGGACCATTTTCTAGAGGAGGTTTGAGGCCGACTTTGGTTGTTTACTGCCTGCAAATCAGCAGTTTATCTGATTAAGTTCAGCTTAACCAGCACTGCTGATAAACCAGGCTTGTAACCAGCCCCGCAGCCTGGATTAACCACCTCGTCTCTGGTCTAACTTTGGGGTCTAGACCCCTCTGTTTTCTACAAAGACTTCCTCCTCAAAGCCAAATAGTAACGATCAACATTGCATTTTACTGATTGGGCCTGACACTGAAGGTACTGGGCCTTATTGATTTTCAAAGCTTTATGAAGTAGTTCTGTTTTACCCACACCCCTCCCCCCATCCCCCCCCCCATCCCCCCCCCACACACACACACACTTTGGAGATGAGGAAACAGAGCCTCAGGAGTTAAGTGACTTGCCCAGGACCTCATTGCTTGCATTGCTTGGAAGTCGGCATGGGGCCTTGACACGGTTCTGTTCCTGACGCAAGGTTACTGCTTGGCACCTCAGGTTAGATCCAAGGCTGCCTCTCTCTGTGGCTCAGAGATGCGATTCTGAACAAAAAATCCCTTGTGCTGGAGTGGCTTTATTTCTAAAGATGAGTAGCTTAAAGCGCACACACCCGGTGAGCAGGAACATAGTGTCTGTGCCTGGCGCTGGGCTGAGCGCAGAGGGAGCCTGTGCCTGAGAGGCCACAGCAGGAGTGGTGGGTGTTCCCCGCCCTGATAATGCAGCCACCAGTCGCGGTAGCCTGGGGAGTCTCCGAATGCAGCACCCGAGAATGCTGCAAGAGTTCCCAGAGGGCATTTGCAGCCTTCGGCGTAGCTGTTCAATCAGAAAGTCCAGTTTCAACGCACCACTTCCCTTTCCCCGGAGAGTCACTGGACACAAATTCATTCTAACTAAGGTGACACTCGGTTAATGAAATGTCCTTGCTCCTGCCTGCCACCCCTCATCCTGGGGACCTTGCTTTTTAAAAGAGGGGAGTGTTTTTCCCAATGAAGCCTTGAGGGTGGAATTTTAAATAAGGGGCAGCTGCTTCGGGACCTCCATTTGCCTTCTCAGCAAAAGAGAGAGTTACAGTGAGCAGGGGCGGCTGGCGTGGGTGAGCCCGGGCCCTGGGTCAAGTCTCAGCTCTGCCACTCACAGGCTCGGCCGCCTCACGCTGGTAAATAATTACAAGAGATGGGAACAGCTGCTGATGTGATGAACTGCTTGCTCGGTGCCCTGGGGGTGCTCGCCTGCTTCCGAGCGCCTGACATCCTGGCAGGGGGCTATGTGAGTCCACACTCCAGGGGAGAGAAAAGTGAGGCTCAGGGCCAGTGAGCCATCTGTGAAAGCCACATGGCTGAGGAAGTGGCAAAGCCACAGCCCAGACACCTTCTCTGTCGAAAGGCCCATCGGGGGAGAGGGCAGTGCTGCGGACCCTGCCATTTCCCCAGCGTGGTTTTGGGGTTTGGATGAAATAACACCTGTGACCTGCTTTAGGAAAACAAGGTACAGTCCCGTGTCAGGTCCTGGAGCCCCGACTTCCTGTAACCCCATCTGGCTCTGCGAGATGCTGGCTTCTTCCAGAGCCAAGAGCAGGCCAGCTCGGGTCACTGTGAAGCGTTTGCAGAATCTCAAGATGGTGAAAAAGTCACTGCCTGAAATAGCCCTGAAAATCCGGCCGAACAGCCTCCGAGGAGCAGCTGTTATTTGCATAGCATCTCAGTTCAAACAAGGGGCCCTCCCAAGGCAAGGGTGGAGACCTGCTCCCAGGGCCTTAGGGACAGGGCAGGAGGCAGGACAAGGACACTCAGTTAAATGTGTCACGTGGTGGCCACAGGCAGCTGTGTGGCTGGAGAAGCAAGGCTGGCATGATTCAAGTATCCTGATGGGTGGGGTCACCCACTTAACCTCCCACCGGCATCAGACCTAGTTCCAGGAACAGGAAGAAGGGTCACAAATAAGACAGACCCAGACTGTTCATGAGTGCGCCTGCATGCATTCTAGTGGGGGCAGACAGACAACACACAAATGGAAAGAGGGTTCTGACTGTGAAGTGCCGGGAAGACAGTAGCACAGGGCAATACGGTGGAGAGATAGGGGCCTGCTCTGAGGGGGTGACCGGAGAAGGGGGTACACATGAGCCAAGATCTGGGTGATTCAAAGGAGCCAACAGGGTCAAGAGCTGGGGGCGCCGCCTTCTGGGTAGAGAGAGCATCAGGTGCAAAGGCCCTGGGGCAGGAGAAAATTTGTCCCCCTTTTTTTTGTAGGGACAGTAAGAAAGCCACTGTGGCTGTAGGGCTGTGAACAAGGCTGAGGGTGATGGGAGGTAAGACGGGCAAGGCTGGCAGGGACCAGGTCATGGGGGTCTTGCGGATCATGGCTGTGTTCGGAAATGCTCCGTGGCTGAAGGTCCATTTGGAGTCATGCTTTCAAGGAGAGTGGGGGAGGGGGTGTCATTCCCAGGGTGGCTGGGAAGAAGTAGCTTGGAAGGGACACTAGGCAGAGTTGCTGTTTAGAAAGCAAACGACGAGCTGGGCCGCGAGCAGAAGGCCCCTGGGTAATTTCTTGTCTGCCCTTCTTCCTGTCTCGCAGCACCTTGCCCATAGGCAGGAAGGGGAAGTGCCCAAGCTCGCTCTACATGGCCTGGCTGGAGACGCTGTCGCAGGACCTCAGACCTCCTGTCATCCTGATCCGAGGAAACCAGGAAAACGTGCTCACCTTTTACTGCCAGTAACGCTGAGCTTGGCCATGCCTGCCCAAGGCTGAGGGTGTGTGGCACAGCCACCTCTCCACGGGGAAGAGACCCGCACACTGTCATGTCCTAAGCAGAGGCCTGTGATGATCCAACCGAAGAAGCGGTAGATTTCCAGACTTTGGTGGGACCCCACTTCCACCGGACATGTCCTCTGGGCTGGAGAAGCAGCATTTGAGGTTGGGCAGAAAATTTTCTGGCAGATCCATAGTCCTTTTAAGTTCTCTTGATTTTGATGATGACAAATGAAGATTTTCAGATGATTTATAGACAAGTTTGAGTCAGAATGTTGGGTGTGCCTCTCAGTCATTTCTCCAAACGTTTCCTGGGAGTACCCCCTAACCACGCCTGCCTCCCACCGAAGTCGGAGAGGGGCGCCCCACATACACACACCTGTCGCCCTTACAGGAGGGATGAAGGGCCCTTGGAACCTCTGGGATAATGCAGACTTCTTTAACCGCCTCCCAGTCCCTTCACTTTCAGTAACAAAGTGTCTTCAGTGTTTTGGCTGCTTCTCTGGTAGACTGGGGACTTTCAGACTTTTGGGGGCTGCTACCCGCAGTAAGAAATATGCTTTACATTGAGACATAGAAGAAGCACACACTGAAACAGAAGTCCTCCAAACAATACTTACCCTTCCTGTCGGGGGCGCACGCCGACACTTGCTGTTCTAATTCTTTTTCTCCTTGGAACATCGGTTGCAATCCACTAAAATGAGTTTGGAACCCACCAGTGGGTGGTGGCCCGTGGTTTGAAAAACACGTGAGGAAGCTTGTGATGGGCCTACCGTGGCCCGCCTCATCCCACAGCGAGGAAAGGAGGAAGACTCACAATCGGCACTCTGGAAGGTTATTGTCAGTGACGGTGGGCGTATCAAGAAAGAGCTTCAATGGAGGGGCAAGATTTAGGGAGACTTGTGGCAGGTGTTCAAGTTCAGGTTTGGCTGGGGTGGGGGATGCAGGCATGGTGCAGGTCGGGAATGGAGAAGCAGAGGCCTGGGGGTGTATAAAGATTGAGCAATCGGAGAGGAGCACACCCAGCCCAAGGCTGGGTGACAGGACGGGGCAGGAGGAGCCAGGGGTAAAAGGCAGAGCAAGTGGTGGTGTGGGTGGGCTCAGGATGGGGGTCAGAGTTGAGAACCTGGGGACGATAGACCTCATTCGTGACAGGGTGTTGGGGTTCCCTAGGACTGAATGCCCCCGGAATGCTTGCACCAGCCGAGCGTGGATACAAGAGCAGGCTGAACATTCGGAAATGCCCAATGCTGGTGGGCGAGGCTCCCTGAAAGGGGGTTTCAGCTCTAGATGCACGTACACAGCATAAAGTGGGCTGTTGGTGGACTCGGCGGGCTGGGTCTTTTCCACTAGCATGAGGGGGCGGGGGAAGGAACGAGGCATCTTTGGGTCTGGTGGGCCCCCTCCAAGCCCACTGAAGCACCCACTTAGTAATGAAGGCAAAAATCTCTTTCTTGGGGTTAGGACCCAAAGCGTTACCAGTCAGGAGCCTGGCCCTGAGTGGATCTGCCCGGGACCAGCTGTCATATGTGGGTTCTTGACTTTGCGTAGGAAAGATTTCACAACACGAGTACAGGTGACTGTGCGGATCCATTTATTAAAGCTGCAGACAGTGAAACAAGGAAAGGCCTAGCACAGAAGAAGCCCCAGGAGAGCCCAGGCTGGGCTGCCTTAGCTCACTGGGAAGTCAGAGAAAAGGGGGCCTTGGGGACAGCTTCAGGGGAGTAGCCAGGGGCAAGGTACCAGCTGCTCATTGCCTGACAGTTTAGGAGACTACCTGTGTTGAAGAAGTGGAGGAAAAAGAAGGGAAAGGGAATGGCAAGGGCTGCTCCCCAGAGGAAGGGCGGGCGTGCTGGGGCTTTTGTCTTGATTGAGGCTTTTATCTCTTGCAGGCAGGAATCTTAGAGAAGGTCTCAGGGGAGGGTCTCAACAGAATGTCCATCAGTTCTCCAGGTGCGCCCTTTCAGAGCCATGGTCTCCTCTCATTGGTCAGTACTGAGGCAGGGGGTCATTATCACTGCAGCTGGTCCAGGTGTCGCCCACCTGGTTTTGCTGCTTTTCTGGGCCTGGAGCTGTATGCAATACAGGTGAGGCCTAGATGTCATCTCTAGGGAGGTGACCTTCTGTATCTGGCTATAATTTGTGAGACCGCTGTGTTCAGCCATCTGTCTCAGTTACCCTATTCCACTTGCCAAGAAATTTTCCTAGCTTCTTACTATCCTGTCTCGAAAGGACATAGCATTTCATGTCACTGCAGAGAACAAAGACTCTAGGCTCCCAGGCCTTTTGCTTACCAGGACCCCCTGCCATGTTGACTGTGGACAGCTCCTCTCCTCGCTGGGGACCTGGGGACCTCAAAAGGGCATCTGCCTCTGAGCCATTCAGTGGACCTGGGACAAACACCCCTGACCCCCAGCTCCACATAAGGGGAAGCCTCAATCAGGGAATACTTGCCTTTCTAGAGCCTCATGGAAAACATGTCCTGGCAAAGGGGGCTCCCTCTCCAGACCTCGGGGAGACCCTGATCCAGAGCCAGAAAATGCTTTGGCTCCCGGCACTTAAAACAAAAAACAAAATTTCACTATGTTGGAAAACTGAGTTTTTAATGATGATAATAGCTTTGAGGGGAAAAATAGCCTTGAGTTAACAGAGAGGTCAAAACAATAAAATAAAAATACATTCTCTGAGGCAATAGGACTCACTTGTTTTGGAACACACTGTTTTCCAACTCTGCCAAGTGTTTTGAAAAAAGTCTAAGTGTGTTGCTTTTTCAACCCCGGACTGAACTTTCCTCTGAGCTTCCCCCGGGTCTAGAGGTCATGTGGCCAGCTTGCTACATGAAGACTTCAGGGAGATACTTATTCCCCTTTGCTTCTCTTGCATGTGTTTGCAGGCTCTCGGGCACCGTGCTTTCTTCAGTTTTATAGAAGGTCTCCCAGAATTTTTAATCTTGCCTCAAACCAAGGGGTGGAGAGGTTGAGTGGGAAGAGCCACTGGTTGGCCACCAGGAGAGCTGGATTTGAGTTTCCATCTCCCCCCAAAACTGGCTGTGTGACCTCGATACACCCCTTACTCTCTCTGAGCCTCAGTCTGTGCAATGAGAGAGCTGGACCAGAACAGGTGTCCCTGGCCAGCTGGTTGGGCCCACACGTGGTTAGTCAGTGTAACAGCTGCTGGGGCCAGTGGGGGTGGGGGTGGGATGGAGAACACATTTTTCTGTCCCCCACCCCCACCCTGTGGCTCACCACTTCCTTCTTCCCTGCTGAGTGACGTTGGGTGAGGGGGGTGGCTCTCCAAGTCGTACTTGGGCCTCTTGGGCACTGGGAAGCTCAGAGATTTCAGTCCACAGCATGGCTGTCTGTGCCTTCGGATGACCAAATGCTCCGTGTTAGTAAGCCTTAGCAGTGGGAAGTATTTTCTCTGTTGTTCTCCCATCGATCTGTGCTTGGAAAGCCTGACCCTCAGAGAGGCAGGTCATCAGGGCAGGGGGGCCCAGCCCCAGCCACCCCAGCCCCCGCAGCGGGGCCTCCTGACTTATCCCCCGCAGCCCTGTGCCTGGGATCCCCCGCCCAGTTAGCACCCAATTTCCCCTCCTGCCTTCATCTTCTCCTTCAGTTCCTGCCCAGACCTGTTGTGGCTTTAAGTAACCACAGTGCAGCCCGTTTTTCACCCAATAGGCTCTCTGTGCTCCACCTCCAAGGCAAAGAGAGCTGTGGCCCCGTTAGCCTGAGCAGAGCCTGATTTGGACTGAGTTCCCTTTGACATACCCACGTGGCCTCCCCCGGATGGCCAGGGAGAGGTGGGTTTCACAGGGGTGAGGCCAGCTGGAGTGTTCCAGAAGAACCACCTGGCTGGGTGGCCCCCCAAACGCATGCAAAACAGCCAGGTTTCGCTTGTCACTGTATATAGCTCGGGATGTCAGGGGAAAAAAATGCTGCCAGCTTCAAAAGTGTTCACGGAAACGGGGCCCGGGAAAGCCTAGCCAGGGGGCTTCACTGGTAACTAACTCCCCCTTCGAAGAGAGTGTTCATTCTGTGACCAAAAGCTGAAAAGCCTGATGTGAGCATCTTGCTTGAAAACGAACCACGACAAATTCAGTTTCCAAAAATGCCGTGTGGGTGGAGCCTGGAGAGCCACCTGGCAGAGTGGCCGCCCGCAGAGTGTCACATGGATGAAAGACAGTGTTTTTCACACCAGGGTTACAAAACGAAACAGGAGATGCTCAAGGGTCCTGTCTTGGAAACAGGTAGCGTCGGTGAATGTGAGGTGGTTTTGGGAAGCAGGGCAAAGTGCCTGTCCACAAGGAGCCAGACCTGGGGTGACTCTGGCAAATGTGAGGATTGAGATGGCCTGGCACGGGAAAGGCAGCCAGGCCAGGTTGGAGATGGGAGGGCTGGAGGGGACAGTGGAGTGGTCTGGTAGATAGGAAAACTCACCCAGAGTTGAACAGGGGGGCTGAGCAGGCAGAATTAACATCATGGAGGAGATTACACTCCCACCACTAGCAAGGCTGTTCCTGTGAATGATTTCTGCAACCTTCTGCCTCTTTGCATGAGTGCTAGATCTAGTCGGAAACCAGCTTGGGGAAGCTGGGGGTTTTGCTAGGGAAGAGAGAAAAGAAACTAACACACAATCAAAATTCCCCTTACGGTACAGGGAAGAGTCTGTTCATGAAGAGAGGCTATGAATCTTAAATGAGTTATTTTTTCTTTTCTCTTTAGAGTAAAATGCTGGGCCGCTATCAGAAAAGGGGGGATGGGCAGCTAGGATGGGATGGGAAATGTGGGGCCTCGGCATTCAGCCATGACCTTGCCCAGGATGCAGGCCTGGAGAGCAGAGTTGTTTTTTGTCCCGCAAACCCAGGCAAGCCAGGGAGAGTCCTAAGCCTGGAGCGGGCTGCCCCTGCGATCGCCAGTGATGTAAGGTATTCACTCTGTGAGTTTCTTAAACCAGTGGCCACTGCCCACCTACCCTGTCCAGGGTCCAAGCACCTTTTTGGGGGCATTCGGAAGCAGTTTGTTGTGTGGTGCTGGTTATTTTATGTGGGTTCCTCTCTCCATTAGAGGAGAGGCAGAGAAATAGCATTCAATAGAACACAAGGAACCAAATAGGTTTTTAAACATATTTTTTTAAGTATTGAACTATTTTAAAGTACGTAATTTAGCATATGCCCAGTGTGGCACAACCATCACCGCTATTTAGGTCCGTAATGCTTTCATCATCCCCAAAGGAAATCCCAGACCTGGTAAGCAATCAGCCCCACTAGCCCCTAGCAACCGCTAATGTGCTTTCTGTCCCTGTGGATGTGCCCATTCTGCATATTTCCTGTAAGTAGAATCATACACTATACGGCCTTCTGTGTCTGCCTTCCTTCACTTAGCATGTGTTCAAGGATCGTCCACGTTGTAGCATGCATTGGTGCTTCGTTCCTTTACAAGGCTGAGCAGTATTCCACCGCATTGGATGCACCACGTGTGTCCATCTGTTCATGGTTGCTGGACGTTGGAGTCATTTCCGCCTTTTGACTCGTGAGTAGTGCCACTGTGAATATTTGTGGACCAGTTTTTGTTCAAGTGCCCGTTTTCAGTTCTTTTGGATCTAACCCCAGGAGTGGACTTGCTGGGTCATATGGTCACTCCACGTCTAACTTTTCGAGTAAGTGATCCCTGGGCCCACCTTTCTGCCGCATCAGGGCTGCGTCTGAAAGTGCACCATTGCTGGGCCCAGTGGCCAGGCCAGTCTTAACTGGCCACACCCCTTGATGTCTCCTGCGCAGGAGACACTTGGGGTTCTCAAAAGCCAGCTCAGTTTTCACTTGATTTGATTTTTAAAAACACGTACGTAACACGCCCTTGTGAGAGACAGGTGGCAAGGCCAGGAAACAGGAAGTGGTCGGTGTCACACTCCTCAAAGGTTGGGAACAATGTCTGAGATCCTACCTTCCTTTATGACAGCACTTCCCCTCTACGGGGGGAGGGCGGGGGGGGGGGCGGGTTGGGGGGACTTGCCTGGGGAGCTACCTCTGGTGAGGAAAGCAAGCTGCTTCTGGCTCAGCGTGGGTCCAAGCGTGGCGTGGGATGGAGTCCATGAGTCTAGAGCAGGACGTCCATTTCCCGGGCTCAGGAAGATGGCCCGTGTGTGTGGGAGGGGGAGGGGGGTTCAGATTAGGACTTTAGCTAGCAGTGACCGTAAAGGCAAGGTTTCTGGTTGGAGCTTGAATTATGTGAGGGACTCTCTAAACACCAGATAAAAACAAGAGTTCCAAGTACAGAACTTCAGCAGGGCCTAAGGCACCAGATTGTTTAAAATAAGAACACACAGCCCTGGCTGGTGTGGCTCAGTGGATTGAGCACTGGCCTGTGAACCAAAGGGTCGCCGGTTTGTTTCCCAGTCAGGGCACATGCCTGGGTTGTGGGCCGGATCCCTAGTTGGGGGCGTGTGAGAGGCAACCAACTGATGTTTCTCTTGTACATAATGTTTCTCTCCCTCTCTTTCTCTCTCCCTTCTCCTCTCTCTAAAAATAAATGAATAAACTCTATAACTAACTAATAAAATAAAATAAAATAAAATAAAATAAAATAAAATAAAATAAAATAAAATAAAATAAAATAAAATAAAAAGACATGTGCATCATCAGTGGCCTCTGGCCTGTTTGGGTTTGCGGAGGCCTTTCTGGAGCCTCCTGACCCAGCTGCACAATGAGACTGGGCCTGCTGCCTTCGCCCCTTCCCACTCTCGGATTTAAAGACGGCTCAGGTCACAGCAGAGACATAGTGCCATCGAGGCCTGCCACATTCAAGCGGCAAATTTTTTACAGTCCTTTCATTTCCATATTTCCAGCAATATCATCAGAGAATATGGGTTTCCCTTCAGCGGACTACATTTCTTCCCCAGATCCGCTTGAATTTCGATCTTTGAGAAGCACCAGAGAAGATATGCCTGATTTCACTGATCGGAACTTCTAGAACAGGTCAACTCAAATGCAGTGACAGAGAACAGGTCCGTGATCACGGGCCCAGGAGTGGTCCCGGCGAGTAGGTGGACCAGGAAGAGGCACCAGAGGGCCTTTGGACTGACGGGAATTCTCTCTCTTCACAGGGCTGTGGGTTATAGGTGCAGACACACCTGCCACCACTCTTGGAACTGGGCACCTCAGATCGATGCATTTTATTGTATGTAAACCATACCCTGGAACCAATTAATGAAAAAAGTATAACTTCCGAGTTGCTAGCTCTGTGACCTAGTGCCAGTTACTTCAATGCTCTGTGCCTCAGTTTCCCCAACTGTGAGATGACAACAATTTCAGCCTTCTCCTCCGTAAGGAAAGGTTTCTGTGAGAGTTCAGTGAATGAAGCCGCATGAGGCCGAGGCTGTGTTTCTGGCAGGTGGTGTGCACTCCGTGGCGTTAGCTATTAGCATCTCTGTTCAGGAGCCGATCATTGTTACCAAGCCCCTCTCCTGCCTGCTTTATTTCTGCAGTGTCTCTTCCCCCTCCCCGCCCAAGTCCCCCTACTTTTCCTTTTTGGGTCTGTTCTAGTGCTGATCAACATTTCTTCTTGCAGGCCGTCTCCTGGCCCCGAGTCTCTTCCAGTCAAAGTCAGACTCTGTAAAGATGCGGGATCCACAGAGACTCTGAGCCCACCCCGTCTACTGCTCAAAAACCACCCATTGCCAGCAAAGAAGGTCCAAATTCTCAAGGGTGGCCCTGCCAGGCCTTTCCTGAGCTGGTCCCAAGAATTCTTCTCTTGACTGTGATTTAAAAATAAACCCTGGACTGTCACGCCTGACCAGTGGTTTCCAAACCTGGCTCTGGACCCAGTGCCCACCCAGATGGGTGCATCAGGCCCCATCTGCTGGGCCTGAAATGGGACCCAGACATCCAACCTTTTTTTTACACGTTGAGTTGAGGTTTAATGTATATGCAGCGCAACGTACAGCTTGGTCCATTTTGACAAACGCCTACGTAACCCACGCCCTATCAAGACAGAACATTTCCCCAACCCAGAAATTTCCTTCATGCCTAGTGAGTGGGGTATGGGTAAAAGTGGGAGGTGGGGGGCTACAAGTCTGCTTCATGGCTTTTGCTCACTTCTGTGGTGTCGATACCCCCACTGTGGCCAACATCAAGCCACCAACGAGACACTACCGAAGGCAGCGTGGGGGAGAGAAGCTCACAGTCGGTTCTAGGAGCCAGTCCAAGCTGGCTTAGGCACACCTCCTCTCTTCTGTCACCACGGATCCGCCTTGCTTATTCTCGAGTTTCCCTTGAATGGAATCACGTGTGTGCTTTCGGTCTGGCTCTTCTGCTCAGCACGGTGTTGAAGTCCATCCACGTTGCTGCACGTGTCGGTGGTCCATTCCTTTTGATCACTGAGTAGTGTTCCACGGTGTGGGCACACCAAGGTCGCCTGTCCAGCCTCCTGCTCACTGACACCCGGACAGTCCCCCACCTTGGGTGATATGATGGATAAAGCTGCCATCAGCATTCCCGTGCAAGCCTTTCATTTCTTTGGGGTGAATCCCTCTAAGTAACAGCTGTCTCAGGGTGGGCGTGAGTTTAACTTTATGAGAAACGGACAGACGACCTCCACGGGGCTGCCCCACTTGACACTCCTACCAGCCACAGAGGAGAGGTCGGGTGTCTCTGTGTCTTCACCCGTACTTGGTGTCACATGGATTCACTTAAAAAAAAAAAAAAGAGTTTCCCAGGAATTCGGCTTCAGAGCCAGGTTCAAGAGCCACTGGCCCAGGCTTGTCATTCCCTAAATAGTGATCGTTATCATTCCTTGGGCCTTTCCTCCGGGTCTGGGTCCATCTCACGACCTTTACAATGTTCTGTCACTTCCGCCTCACAACAACTTCCTAAAATCGATACTATTCTTCTTTCTCCTATTTTAAATATGGGAAAGTTAGGTACAGAGGGGTTAAGTAACTTGCTTAAGGTCACATCACCCAAAAGGGGCAGAAGCTGTTTCGAAACAAGCCATCTGGCTCTGGGCCCCTGAGCTTGACCACAGAGCTATATTTGCCCAAGTGAGTTCTGTATATAGGTTCCCTGGGGGGCTTACCCATGATTGCTGTCATTGTTTTTATTCAAATTTCATCCTTCCTTCAAAGTTCGACTTACCTTCTACCTCTTCGGTCAAGTGTCCTCTAGCTCCCCCTTCTCCGCCCCGATGTACTCACGTGTCCTTCAGAAATGTAGGAGACTTTTAGGTTGTCTTTTCTTTCTGTGTTTTTGTGTAGTCTTATCATCCCCATTATTTCTGTAAGGTCACCCAGGCCAGGGTCACTTGTGTGTATTCTCCTATTCCTGGCATGTTTATTGACTTGAATTTAATGGTTTTTCTAAAGATGCTCCAGGCAAAACCACCAGAGACCCTTACCAGCGGCTGTCTCACCGGGACATAACCCCAGAGGAGATACAGACAATGGAGTGCCTTTTCCCTAGGGGGAAAATACCTCTTTCACTCTTACTACCGAGTGGTAATGGTGCGCATAAGGGGCCCTGGTGCTTGTCACCGCAGGCTCGAGGACACAGGCTATGTGCCATACTTAATTTCCCAATGGACCTGTTCTGTGCTGCCTGGCCGCTCCCTCTAAGGCCCCTGGCTTGTTTTATCTGGCCTGGCCCCATTGGTCAGTGTCCAGCTAGTTGCAAGACTACCAGATCATAATCGATCATTTCCTGTCGTCCTGATGTATGAAAATCTACAAAATTTGTGGGCCCCAGTGAAAAGGGAAAACACAGGACTCCTTGTTCAAAAGTTATTCCGAATTTCCAGATGTTGGCAGCAGAGCACTGAACCAAGGTAGGGGCCATGCCCATGAAGCCAGGTTTCCTCTGTGGACAGAACAACAATCCCAGAGAGCTGAGCACGGAGACAATTGACCTCCAAAGCACTCTACCTCCTTTCTTATGTAAAGACGGCTGAAAGAAATGGCCCAGGTTCTGTATTATCATAAGGCCAACTGTTATGGTTTGAATCACATCCTGCAAAAGGATGTTTTTAAGTTCTCACCCCACTACCTATGCATGTGATCATATTTGGAAATGACCCAATTAAGATGGGCTCTTCCCCAATGTGGCCAGAGGCGACCTCTGTAAACGGTACGCTAGTCACTTGACCCAGAAAACCCCACAAATCAAGAGGTTCAAATCTTCATGTTCACTTTAAGAAGACTCGTGAAACTGCCCAGACCGTCAAGGGTATGCATATTCGAAGAGCCACCAAGTACCTGAAGGCTGTCATTTCATAGAAGCAATGTGTGCCGTTCCTGTTGTGACAATGGGGGAGTTGGCAGCTGTGCCCAGGCTAAACAGTGGGGCTGGACATGGGGTCGGAGGCCCAAAAAGAGTGCTGAGTTTTTGCTGCAGGTGCTTAAAAACGCAGAGAGCAACGTTGAACTTAAGGGTTTAGATGTAGATCCTCCGGTCATTGAGCACATCCGGGCGAACGAAGCTCCCAAGAACTTACAGAGCTCACAGGCGGATTAACCCCCACGTGAGCTCTCCCTGCCACACTGAAGTGATCCTACTGAAAAGGAGCAGATTGTTCTCAAACCAGAAGAAGAGGTTGCACAGAAGATAAAGATACCCCAGAAGAAATGGAAGATGGCCTGGGAGTAAATTCAGCGTAAAATAAATAGTAATAAAAGTAAAAGCAAAAAAAGTAAGATGAGACCATTAGGGTGGGCCCTAATCCAATATGACCAGTGTCCTAATAAAAGGGAGGAAATTGGGACTCAGACATGCACAGAGGGACACACACAAAGAGAAAGCCATGTGACCATGAAGGCAGAGATGGTGGGGTGATACGGCAACACACCCAGGAACCCAAAGACCGCCAGCAAACCTCCAGATGCTAAATAGGAAAAGAGGCGTGAACAGACTCTCCCTCATAGCCCTCAGCAGGACCCAACCTTGCCCTAGACCTCCATCTCAGACTTCTAGCCCCTGGTACTGTGAAACAGTAAATTTCGGTCCTTCAGGCTGACAGATCTGATCAGATTATGGGGGAGACGTAACGAGGGGCCACAGGAAGCAATGGTAAACAGCCTAGGATGGGATGATTGAGAAGCTGAACGCCTCCAGAGTGCACGGAAATAAAGAGGGCTGGCTCTCGGGCTCTGGGGCTTGCTGGCTCTCGTCTTCCTCAAGGACACCTGGATGATCATGTGCAGCTGCCTGCGTTTACCAACAGACAGTATTTTGCATGGGAAGCAATGCCAGGTGCAGCCTAGGATCGGGCTGGCCTCGCCGAGGGTGGCAGGGTTATTCTTCTTTGGGTGTTCTAGAGGGAACAAGTTCCGAGGCAGAAGCTCCCCATTCTCCCAAAATTGTGTAGCTTTTGTATCTTACATTGTTTTAGTTTGTAAACTAACTCTATAGAAATAAGATAATTAAAACTAACAGGGAATGATAGGAGAACTCAGGTGTTAAGAATTGAGCCTTAATTCATAGGCTTCAGTGATTAAAGCTGCAACTAAAGAGTTAGTTTGGCCTTCGTTGATAGGCTTAAGTGACTAATGCAGGGGGAAAGCTGTTATTCCAAAATTGGGAAGTTTTTTAAAAATATTTTTTATTTACTCTTTATTGTATTTTTTCCATTACCATTTAGTCCCCTTCTATCCCCCTTCACCTCGCAATCACCCCACTGTTGTCTGTGTCCGTTGAGTCCTTTTTCCTTTTGCTCAATCCCTCCACCTCTTCACCTCCCCCCCACCCAACTAGCGGTCATCTGTTCTCCATCTACGAGTCTGTCTCTGTTTTGCTTGTTAGTTCAGTTTGTTCATTAGATTCCACATGTAAGTGAAATCACATGGTAGTTGTCTTTCTCTAATTGGCTTCTTTCACTTAGCATAATGTTCTCTAGGTCCATCCATATTGTCGCAAAGGGTAAAATTTTCTTTTTATCGGCCGAGTAGAATTCCAATATGTCAATGTCCCATAGTTGTTTCATTCACTCATCTACTGATGGACCCTTGGGATGCTTCCACATCTCGGCAATTTAAAATACAGACTCCTTTCCTTTATCACCAAACCTTTGCCTCTGGAATTTTGCCTAGACGGTGGCGGTGGGCAGCGGGACCCCAACTGCTGTTGGATAACAAAGCCACCCTGTTTGTGGCCCCACACCCACCAACCACACCAGGCCCCTCCTGTTACCATCCTGCCTTTGACAAGCTTCTGACACACCTGGAAAAAAACAGATGTCCCAACAGGACTGGAACACGGATCAGGCCCGTGCCCTGTCAGTTTTGGTCTTCAAGACCTTTTTTCCTACAGAAGGGAGGAGGGAGGTACTTTGGAGAGGCCTTCGGGGTCACATTTTTAAAACCGTGAGAATCCTGCCTTCCTTGTCTCAGCCCCAATTTAAGGGAAGCACCTGTGAGCAGCCTAGAACGTGGGGCCCTTTTCCAGTGTCTTTGTGCGTAAGCTGGACTGTGGCCTGCTCACCATTCATACAGTGGTATCTCGAGCTCGAGGGTGTAACGTTCAAGTCCAAGACCACAGATAAACTGGCAACTTTGGGTCCTATGCCTCCATCCCCTCAGTCCCAGGAAGAAATGCCCAGCTTCTTCCTTGCCCTTCTAATGGGCCCGGGCGCGGCCTTCTGGGTGGGCTCGCAAATAGGGTAGGGGTGGGGGCAGCCTCCCCTGCAAGGTCAGGCTGCAGGGCCCGCTGATCCTCCGTCCCTTCTGGGGACCAGAAAAGGGAAGCGGGACTTGACGCCAGGGTGCTGCTTTGTGAGGAAACAATTTGCAAAGGCTGCCAAACCGGGAGTCGGCGGGCACAGCCCTCCCTAGGGCGCCCTGAGCTCCCAGACCCAGGCAGCGGTCCAGCGGACCGCAGCGCACCCAGGCAGGGTCACCGAACCCAGAGTTAGGGCTGCAGCCGCCACGCTGGGTGACGCAACCGCGGCGGGTTGCATCAGCCGCGCCCACGTGCTCGTCCCGCCCCTACGCCCACCTTTCCGGCCTCCGATTGGGCCACGTCGGGGCAGTGGCTTCTGCCGCAGCCAACGGGCGGCAGCCACACAGGGGTCCACCAGCAGGGACCGGGCGCGGGTTGAGTATAAAAGGAGCGCAAGGCGGGGGCGCGCGCTCCTGAGACGCGAACAGTCGTTGCGGAGCGTGCGGGCGGCTGCGGCGCCGCCTGCCTGGCCTTTCGGAGTGCAGCCGAGCCCACGGCACAGCCGACATGGAGGTCGAGCCCGAGCCCGTCACGCTGCTGGTGAAGAGCCCCAACCAGCGCCACCGCGACTTGGAGCTGAGCGGCGATCGCAGCTGGAGCGTGGGCCACCTCAAGGCCCACCTGAGCCGCGTCTACCCCGAGCGCCCGGTAAGAGGGGCCCCGCCGCCAGCGCTCCCTAACCCCGGCCTCCTCGCGTGCCCCTAGGGATGCCACGTCCGCCTCCCCCCTTCCCTGTAACTTCTCCCTTCGCCCGCCTTCCCCTGATCTTGGGTACTCACCAGGTCACCTCGCCCAGGGCTGTGGTCTCTCTCCCTCCCTACCTCCGAAGGCGTCCCCTCTCCTGGCCCTGTGGCTGTCACTTCCTCGTCCTAGGCCGCCATCGCCCCGCCTTTCTGATGGGCTGCCTTCCCTTGTCTCCTCTGCTCTTCCCCAATCCCCACGGCTGTCACTCTCCGGCCCCACCTCCCCAGACCCCTTTCCCCGGCCCCCTAGATCTGGTGGCCAGCCTTACCCAAGACGCTGATACAGCAGTTTGACCTTGGGCGAGTCAGTTCACCCTTCAAGCCTTCGTTTCCCCCGAAACGCCCGGGCGGCTAAGTCTTCCTCATGAGCATTGCCTCCACTGGATGGAAATAAGAAAAATGTGGCCAAAAAAGGAGCTTTCTGAATGCAGCTAGCGTCTCGCTGCGGAGCGGAGAGGGCAGGTGCCAGCTCCAAGGCCAGTGGGTAGAGAAACATGGTGCTCGCCCAGGCAGTGTGTACTTAAGGTCCCACTCCCGGATCCAGACGTGGCTCTTCCTCTCCCTGTCCCGCCACGGCCCCTCCCTGCCGCGCTTGACTCGACCAGCCTTTGCTCAGCCCCGGGGAGGAGCCGGCGCACTTTGGGGTAAAGTGATTTAGAAGGGACGCAGGCGGAAGGAATCTGCTTGAGTCTGAGTTTTTTAAGGCTTTGGTGCCTCAACTCCAGAGACTTCCTCGCTTTGTTTTGGTTGACACATCTGTCAGTATCACCCGATCACCGCCCTGCCCCCACCCCTCCCACGTGACGGAGGCTGTGCGTTGGACCTTCCTGTATTTACTTTCCACTCTCACATTATGTAAGTGTCAGCAGTGTTCTCCACTGCCCACGAGTGTAATTCTCCACCAGACAGGAGAGGGCATCTGGGCGGGATAAGGCTGTGAATTTGTTCCCTCTTCTCTGAAGAGTTGCAGCGTGTGTGGTGGCTCCCAGGTCAGGGTGTTTATGTCACGTTTGTTCAGTGGCACGTGCAGAAGAGAGCTTTCCCTCTGAGTTCTTTTGAAACTTGCTTGTTAATTTGCATTCACTTGGGGACGCTGTGGTTTTACCGCAGCTGCCACCCAAAAAAGCAGGTGGCGGGGTTGCTGTGAGAATGGCTGTTAGGGTACACAAATTGGCAAAACGGGTGTCCCCTAGGGTTGCGTCATTTGGAACAAGGCAGTGTTCTGGAGGAGAGTGTTCCCTGGGAGAGGGGCACCACTCCTGTGAAGTCTGAGGTCCCACAAGTTGTCAGTAACAGGTCTCCCAGATACGCACATTTGGGTTTGAAAATTAAGGCAGGAGAGTACTCATTTGTTTTTTTTTTTCTTTTTTAATATAAGAAGCCTTACTTTATAATAGTTGTTTGCTTAACATTTAATTTGTCAGCCTTCTGGATGAAAACACAGAGCGACAGTTCAGGCCTTTAACAGGGGAGACAATTTACATGGCAGGCAGCTGTGGTTTTCAAACCGTCTCCAGCGCGGAACGTTTCCATGTAATGCCGGGCCCACCTCCTCGATGGCATTTTCCAAAGTCACGTGCAGAGATAGCATTTGCTGGTGAAGGCGACCAGTGAGAGTGGTGGTGAGCACAGGCTCCTGCTTAGTTCCGTGGTTCATTTTTGTTGCGCAGTCGGGAAAACCAGGGTTTATGCAGGTAAATAGGCGCAGTTATTGATTCGTTCCTTTTAAACTGCTCGCTTTATAAGCCTGGGCTACTTGGCAGGAGCAGCTGGATTCCAAGTTTTGCATCATTGGCTGTCCTGGCAAGAGCAGGCTGACATATTGGGGGGAGCGGGGCGGATCTCCAGTGTCCTAACTTCCTCAGTTGGGGTGATTGTCTTTAAGCAGTTTTCAAAAGGAGTTAGAGGATTTCAAAAGGGAGGTTTCTATAAAAGTACATGGAGTCCCTGTGGTTTTAAAATCACTGGAATGGGGAAGAGGGGTTGGAATCTGGACTCTGGCAGGGGGTAGCCTTGGGCAGGTCTGTTTCAGACTTTTCCCCCTTAAAACAGGGATGCCACCTCTCGCAGGGCTGTTGTGGGCTGTCTCTTTGAGGGCTTCAGTCTAGAATTGCTTCATGTTATTTTGGGACAATGGTAGGTGGTTTTGGGGGAGGCTGACTTCTGGAGTGCTTTGAGTTTTCTCTGAAACTTCACCCAAGTTTTGAAGCTAGTTGCCATAGAAGCCTCCAGCATGTGTCCCCTTTTAGTGGCAGAAGGCAATTTTCCTGAGTCCGGTAGGTCACTGTAGGTTTGGGGGAGTGGGGATAACTTATTTACATGTTGGAGACCAGTTTAAACTTTAGCACTTTCTAGATAAAAGTTCTGTACACGGGCCTTTGAAGAGATGTTTTCCTGTGATGCTGAGGAAGAAACATTTAAATCATTTGGATGAAACCGTCTTCTGTGTTTGGGAACTTATGGGGGCAAAGTGCTGACTCCGCTTCTTTTTCTCTCCATGGGAAGCGTCCAGAAGACCAGAGGTTAATTTATTCCGGGAAGCTGCTGTCGGACAGCCAGTGTCTCAGGGACCTGCTTCCAAAGGTACATCTTGTCCATGTCAACTTTGGAACGTTTTCAAGTTCTCGCCAGGTTGCATTCAGGTCCTAACGTACCTCTGCGTTACTTTTAGCAGGAAGTCCGGCACGTTCTGCATTTGGTGTGCAATGTGAAGAGTCCTTCAAAAGCGCCGGAGACCAGCACAAGGGTGCGCCTGCTTTGTCGTGAGCGTGAGAGCCTGTGCCACTCAGACTGTCAGGGTGGGAAGGAAGGAAGTGGGATGAAATGCTCGGGAGAGGTGTGGTGGCCTTTTCAGAGTCACGTTTTATTTCTTCCCCAGCACGAGTTAGGGTTAGAAACTGCTTCCAGTACAAGGGAGGGTTTACTATAAGGGGGCAGACTATTCCGTTGTCGTTGGAACAGGCCCGTGGAGTTCCGGGCACCCTGTCTCCTGGGCCACGATTTGACCCGCGGTGGCTGCGTCTCCAGATCACTGAGCTGACGGGATGTTCTAAAATGAGTTTTTATTGACTAGAGCACACAGATTTCTTCTAAGGAACTATTAATTTTTATAGATAGTAAAAAAGTGTAGCTTCTTTGGAAATTTTCATGGTGATTGTTTGTTTATTTAGTTCAATAGGAAAAGGCCAGTCTCTATCAAGTGATCCTTAAAGACATACATCATTTTTTTTGTTTGTTTTTTGAGGTTGTATTTTCTTTTTTAGAGAGAGGGAAAGGGAGGGAGGAAGGGAGAGAAACACCAATGTGCGAGAGAAGCACCAATTGATCACCTCTCACGCACCCCCAACCGGGCGCCTGGCCTGCCATCCATGCAGGTGCCCTGATTGGAAATCAAACCGGCGACCTTTTGGTTCGCAGGCTGGTGCTCAACCCACTGAGCCACACCAGCCAGGGCCAGACACACGTTTGACAGTCACATTGTTTCCTTTTCCTTTCATGGAGCTGAGATGCACAGTATTAGTGTGGTGACACACGCCAGCTCAGCATTGTGTCTATATTTCCCAAAACTCCTGAGCACAGCCCAGGAAGTCCTTCCTTTAAGTTGCTGGCTGGGTTGTATCTGTAAATCTTGTTGGTCAGATTTAATTTCTTGATTCAGTAAAGGTAGCCATAACGTACATAGAGCGTTAATTATTAAGAAGCTTCCCGGCAATGGTAACTTCATTGGCAGGTTTTAATGAAAGCCCAGCAGAGTTATTCTTTATGTATATTGAAATTGTGCTGAAGAAATTTCAGAATTTTTTCTACCTAACATCATCTCTGTTTAATCTCGTCATGTTCAGAGGACAGGGCGTGGGGCATAAGCCACTGACAGCAAAATCACTCTCTCAGCTCGATTTCAGCGAGTTGCGTCAGACCCTTTGTTCTCACGGTCACTTTCCACCTACTTAGGTTGCTGAGTCCACAGAGCAGCCCGCTGGTCCTAATCAGGCACAGTACCCTGGGGACGCCTCCAGTGAAGGGTTGAGGCCGAGGGAGGCTCTGCGGCACCTCCCTCCCTCTGGATGGGAGAACATCCCCAGGTGAGTGTCACAGTCAGGGACCAGGTAGTACCACACGGACATGCATCATTTGCATTGATTTAAGAATAAGGTGTGTTTACGTGATGTCGGCACAGAACCTCACAATGTACAAAGGGTTTTACTTTAAAGGTCTTTTATGTTTAACTCTTCTTGCTACACAGCCTCTTGGAAACATACCAGAAAGTGGACACATGTACTGAGAGGCATTTCCCTCCTGCCTGGCAGTGCCTGGCATGTGCTGGCCTCGGGGTGGGAGATTAGCATGGCTGCCTTCCTGGGTGGCTTGTCAAAACACTGGGTGACAAACAGGGAGGGGACTGTTTTAAGCAACGCTCTGCCAAGGACTGTGTTGGTGGTACCAGGAAAAAGGGCTACTTTCTATAGAGCGATTAGCGCTTTTTCCTTTAAAGCAAAAGCCAGAAGGGACGAAGGCCCGAACGCTGGGGTCTCTCAGCTCTCAGAACACCTGGTTATGGCTGTTCTATGGGAGCATATCACGTATTCACAACGGGAGTTTGAAATGTTGTGACTCCCCAACTCCCCTGCCCTCATGTTCTCAGTTTCTGATATGTGATTATTAATAAATCCAGGTGTATGTGGAATGAGAAGTTTTTTTTGGATGTTTTTTAGTCAATGGAAATTTCAGATATTTTTTGTGAATACAACAGTGGAGAGAACTATACAATGAATCACCACACAGCCCGCACCCAGGCCCAGTGGTGGTCGAAGTGTTGCCACACTCACTCACCTATTCTCCATCCCTTTTCTTCTCCAGAAGATGTCAGAGTTGTTCCCGGACATCATGTCATTTTACCGCTACATACTCAGTGGGTCATGTAAAAACCTTTTTTAAAAAAGATTTATTTGTAGAGAGAGGGGAAAGGAAGAAGAGAGAGGGAGAGAAATATCAATGTGTGGTTGCCTCTCACATACCCTCAACCTAGGACCTGGCCAGCAACCCAGGCATGTGCCCCAACCAGGAATCAAACCCAGCAGCCTTTGATTCGCAGGCTGGTGCCCAGTCCACTGAGCCACACCAGCCAAGGCCCCTGCAAAAGCCTCTTAGTTACCCTGCATCTCTGCAGTGCCTTCATCGTCAGAGCCGACAAAAGCATTTCACTGTCCTCTCGTTTTCGTGCACTGTAGTTTTTTAAGTGATTAAAAGCCGCATCACATCAAGACCTACTTGTACCGGAAATACTCCGGGTGTGGAATTTGGTTAGAAGACTGTCAACACGTAAACTGGATTGGATAGAAACACTTAAAACAGCTTCCTTATTCTGACTATACCACTTGAGAACTGAGCCCATATCTGACTCTTGTGAATTGCACTGCAGTGAAATTTAATGATTCCATTCAGCAAGTATTTATAGAGCAGCCAGTGGCGTAACTTTGTTTAGGGAAGAAGTGAGATGTCCAGCAGAGATGACCACTTTGCCAACTCCTGATCTTCCCCCTGTTCTCTTGCTTTCCGTTCTGTGAAGCAGAGCTCTCTGTGTGCAGCTCACAAGGCCACCGGTGACCTCCACGTGCTGGCCTCGGCAGTTTAAGGCTGTGTTGTGTGATAGAAAAGTGGGTTGGTTTGGTGTCGAATAAACAGCTCTCACATCCAGCCCTGCTGCTTCCTAGCTCAGTGCTACCTGGTGCGAATAAGTCTCTTGTGTTCCCAGAGCTGCACTCGGGGCTCCCCTCTGTAAAGCTGAGGAGAGCTACCCATGCGGTTGTTAGGGATCAGCCCAGCAGCCTGTACAGGGCACAGGGGGTCAGTGAGCACACATGGGCGAGGCCACATGCACACATCACTGTCCCCTGTGCAGAGTCAGGTCTAGAGGTGAGGGAGAAGTGGGTATTGTGAGGAGGGGGCCTTCAGGAAAAGCTCGGGGAGGGGGTAGCTTTTTGGAGCTGCTTCCTAAAGGACTGACAGTGGGTTTGAACCTGCAGTGAGACTCGGCAAGTCATCAGTGGGGGGTGGGAATCCACTTAACCTGCGGAGGTCCAGCTTGTTTGTGCATCCTAGTGGTGGCATGGTGACAGCCCAGCACTGGGCCCTTGTGTTCCCCGGGGATCACAGAGGAGGGCTTTGCCAGCCAGCACTTTTCTGTGCTTGAGTTACACAGTCATTTAAACTCAGTTCTCGCTTATCTGTACTAAACCGACTCAAAATGTGCCTTTAAAACCATCTTTCCTAGGCCGGAAGCTGCCCAGCTGGCGTTCCAAGGCCTGGGGCCTGGTTTCTCAGGCTACACGACCTACGGGTGGCTGCAGCTCTCCTGGTTCCAGCAGATGTATGCCCGGCAGTACTACATGCAGTAGTAAGTGCCTCCCTGCCCTGTGGGGAGTGGTCATCAGGGCGCCCGTGTTACTGTACGGTTGGGGAGGCCCACCCGCTCGTGCAGAGCCCGGCTCTGTGGGTGGAGTGGCGTGTGAGTGAGACCTGCCAGCTAGTCTGCATGTTGAGGCAGCGGTGCTGCTGTCCGATGCAGGGTCTGATGACTTCGCGTGGAATGTGTCACTTCCTTTTCAGGAAGTTTTGTGAAAATTTTAATTTGCTACGGCACTGTACTCTCACAGTGACCTGGATGCTTCACTCTAGACAAGATTTGTCACATCGCTTCTTCTAAAAGCAGGAAAGTCGTGTGTAGGTATGACTGCTAGTAAAGAAGCTCTTCACTGCGTGAAAGAAAAGGTTGCGTTTGCATGTACCTACTCAGAATTCTCCACAATAAAAGACCCCTGCGTGAATGAGGAGATGAGAACCACAGTCTTCACGGTGCTTTGCTCTCAACTGTGTCTGCCTCTGCCATTTCTGTTTCAGTTTAGCGGCCACTGCTGCATCGAGGACTTTTGTTCCCTCACCAAGTGCACAAGAGATACCCGTGGTCCCTGCACCTGCTCCAGCCCCTATTCACAACCAATTTCCAGCCGAAAACCAGCCAGCCAATCAGAATGCTGCTCCTCAAGTGGTGGTTAATCCCGGGGCCAATCAGAACTTACGGATGAATGCCCAAGGCGGCCCTATTGTGGAAGAAGATGATGAGATAAATCGTGATTGGTTGGACTGGACCTATTCAGCGGCTACGTTTTCCGTTTTCCTCAGCATCCTCTACTTCTACTCCTCCCTGAGCAGGTTCCTCATGGTCATGGGAGCCACCGTGGTCATGTACCTGTAAGCAGAGGGTTCACTCTCCTTTTTCCCTTGAGTCCAAATCACACTTTAGAGCAGTGACCCCAACACTTACTGAGCACATGCTATGTGCTAGACCCCGTTTGGGTTGCTGGGTGTACAATGGTGAATAATCACAGGCCCCCCCCGCCTTTAAGACCCTGGTGGGCCAGCAAGAAAGTGGAGGGGGCGGTGGATAGAATGTCTACAGGTGGGCCTTTCTGTGAGCTTCTAACTGGGGTGCTGCTCTGGTCAGAGGAGGGGAGGGAAGGGGACCTTATCTGAAGAGAGGCCTTAAACTTGTGTGTAAGTCTCACTGTGATGTTAGCTGAGATGGACTCCTGTGTGCTTCCTTTGTAGGCATCACGTTGGGTGGTTTCCATTTAGACAGAGGCTGGTCCAGAACTTCCCAAATGAGGGTCCCCTTCAGGAAGCTGTAAACCAGGACCCCAACAATAACTTGCAGGTATGAAGCTTCGGTGGGGCTGGCGAGCTTGATGTGAGATGCCGGGCTTCAACTTTTTTCTTTTTTTAAAGATTTTATTCATTTTCAGAGAGGGGGGAAGGGAGGGAGGGAGAGAGGGAGAGAAACATCAATGTGTGGTTGCCTCTTGCGCGCCCCCTACTGGGAACCTGGCCTGTAACCCAGGCATGTGCCCTGTGGGAATCGAACCAGCAACCCTTTGGTTCGTAGCCCATGCTCAATCCACTGAGCCACACCAGCCAGGGCAAAATCCTCACCTGTAAATAGCCGGTGTTGTGGTTTACCATTTTATTAAGCTAAGTATCTCAAGGTTTTTTCCAGTTTATTCTTAGAACAGTAGCTATTTTTAAAACAATAAATATGACAGAGCATCTATCGAGTGTTTTGTCATATGGCAATTTGCATTTGGGAATATTTAAACAAATTTTAAGCTCCCAGTTTTGAGTTTCCCTGGTCTGTACCAGTGTGATATGCCGTGGAAAGTGCTGGTGGGCAGTTATTCTAATTAAGGATTGAGAGCGTAATCATGTCTCTCAGATTTTCTGCAAAATAACACAAATAGGATTTTTATAAGACACTTGAATGCATAATCCTAAAGGATATTCTTTTATAATATAAATTTTCACCCTCGTATCTATTTTAGAATGCTGGGTTTCTGTTTTTAGGTTTTTTAACTCACAACATTGCCAAAAGTAGAATATCCGTCTTTATTGACGAGGTTAACCTAACGACTTATTTAATGATAGCCGAAGATCTGGTTAGATCATTTGTTTTGATACCTGCTGCTGGGAACAGTCAAAGCTACGAGCATGTCACCAGCACGGTTGCGCTATGGGGACCTGAGAAAACACCAGCCGGCACACCTGGGGTCCCGCCATCCTGGCTGCTTTGCCTGTGGCGTGAGGGTCCCAGCATCTCCCCTGCCGTCGCCCGGCATTCTAGGTGCACATCACAGTCCTAACTGTTTTCTTGCTGTGTTTCATTACCTGTAGGAAGGCCCCGATCCTGAAATTGAAGACCCCAGCCACCTCCCTCCAGACAGGGACGTACCGGGCGGCCAGCAGACCAGCCCTTCATTTATGAGCACAGCGTGGCTCGTCTTCAAGACTTTCTTTGCCTCTCTCCTTCCGGAAGGCCCACCAGCCATAGCAAACTGAAGCTGTTTGCTCTCAGGCTGCTAGAGGCCTTGGCGCACGCGGACGGGGTCCTTCGACTCCAGCGAGACTTCCTCACCTGGACATGGCGCAGGAGGAGGAAAACCATCAACAGGAGGACGATGTGCTTTTGTGATCAGGCAAAAGCAGAAAGTAAGACGTGAAGCCGTGATACAGATCACTAAACAAAACAGTGCCCAAGGCTTCTCATGTCTTTATTTTGAAGAGCTTTAATATATTCTGTGCATAGTTTCCTAGGCGTTGTACATAGGAGGCATCCGTGTCGCATGCTTATTCCTGAGGACCCTTTCCGGACGCGTGTGTCTGCATGTGTGTCTGTACATAGACGTCAGAGGCAGAAGTGGCTCTGCTGCTACGATTTGATTCCTGTTGGAATGTTCAAATTACACTAAGTGTACTACTTTATATAATCAATGAAATTGCTAGACATGTTTTAGCAGGACTTTTCTAGGAAAGACTTCTGTATAATTGCTTTTTAAAATGCACTGCTTTACTTTAAACCAAGGGGAACTTCGCAGAGGTGAGCACCTCTGCTGGGTTTTTTGTTCAATAAAGTTTTACTATGAATGATCCTGGCGGAGACTCTAGGCGGTTTATTCTGGGTCCGTTGTCACTGGGCGCTCCATAGTCGAGGTGCGTTTTAAAAGGATGTTGGTGCTAATGGAGAATGACAAGGTAAGGCTATGAAAGTTTGAATTTACTAGGAATATATTGGGTTGGCCAAAAAGTCTGTTTAGTTCTTTTCTGTAAAAGACACATTTTTCATTTTCACCAATTACTTTATGGATTTGGAAACTTGGAGTATGTCGGCCGTCTCCTGCCATTGGCTTCTGGTGTGCAGAGGCCAGGGTGCCGCTAAACACCTTCCAGTGCCTAAGGCAGCCCCACAGCAAAGAGTGACTTGGCCAAAGTGTCGACAGTACCAAGAAACTTTGCAAAGCACTTTGACACATTTGATCAGTCACAGCACCTTCTCCATACACTGCACACATCTTTCTTTGTGTTTCAACCTTTCTTGAAATAATAAAGCGTAATATGCCAAAAATGTTAGGTATTTTCTTCCATCTTCAAAATTAAAATGGCTGCACAAAAATTCACCAACTTTGATAAGTTCTTTTAAGTGCACGCTGATATGACAGTTCTCACCACACAATCCAACAAAATTGTTTCGAATGACGTTAAAGACAAATAAGAGCTACTAGAGCATCTCACAGGAAAAACCAAGTGAACTTTTTGGCCATCCTGATACTTGAGTTTGCGCCCACTTCCTGATTTAAATAGCATTGGCTTTCCCTGGCTGGTGTGGCTCAGCGGGTTGAGTGCTGGCCTGCGAACCGTAAAGGTCTTGGGCACAGGCCTGGGTTGCTGGCCGGGTCCCCAGTTGGGGGCGTGCAAGAGGCAACCGATCAATCTTTCTCTGGCACACATCACACATCCAGTGTTTCCCTCCCTCTCTTTATTCCTCCCTTCCCCTCTCGCTGAAAATAAAATAAAACCTTTAAATAGTACTGGCTTATATAGTGACCCATCAAAGTTAAATTCCCCAAATGTAAAGTTAGTGGTATCAAATATCCCCCACCTTGGCAATTCTGTAGTAGTTTTAACTGCTCAAATACTGTGTTTTTATAAGCTAAACTTCTGTGATTTTTTTGATCCTCACCCGAGGACATTTTTTTCATTGCTTTAGAGAGAGAGACACAGAAACATTGATGTGGGAGAAACGTGAATCGGTTGCCTCCTCGTGGGCGCCCCGACTGGAGATGGAGCCCTCGGCCTGGGTACCTGACCCGCTTGAGCTTCTAGTGACGGGACGGTGCTCCAACCGACTGAGCCACACTGGCCAGGGCTGAGCTTTGTGATTTTTAATCCTTTCTGTAATTATTGGTTTTGAGAGTAAACTTTAAGATTTTATTTTTTAAGTTTATTTTTAGAGGAGAAGGGAAAGAGAAACGTCGATGTGTGAGAAACATTGATCGATTGCCTGGCGCCTGCTCCCAACCCAGGGACCTGGCCCACCACCCAGGCATGCGCCCTGACCGGCAATCAGACAGGAGACCTTTCGGTTTGTGGGACAAAGCCCAACCCACCGAGCCGCCACACCTGCCAGGGCAAAACTAATCCTAAATTTCTGTGTATTTTTCACATGAATAATGTTCTGGGTAGAATGCTAAAGGCGTGGACGGTGTGACATTTAGCAGAGTCAGCGTGGATCGTGGCTGTGATCTTTTCATTGTCACTGGAAACCTGACATTGAATAAACACTCACTGGAGAACACACCACAGGATGCTGTGTAGAGCAAAGGTATCTGAGGTATGGTTGTGTTTTTAAAAGCCACCCAAGATGTATATGCAAGGAGGTACGTGGTATAAAGGCTTAAATAACACTGTCCCTCTAGAACAGAGAACGGTCAGGGAGCGGTGCCTGCTGATGAGGATGAAGGCAGTATTTGCCTGCAGGAGGAAATGACCTGGGGTTGGAGGCTTTAGACTCTTAGAAATGAGGCCACTTAGACATGCCTTGTGGTCGGAAATGATGGACAGAGTCTGTTGGGCTGGGGAGAAAGGTCACAGCAGAAACAAATCTCAGAGATGACACTTGTTCCTCCGGCCAAAAAGCAGGATTCGTGATATGCTTGGTGATTTACGAGAGTGACCATTAAGAGTTCTTACTAAGGCTCTTTTTTTTTTTTTTTAGCAAGAGAAAATACCTAATATCTAACACTTATGGATGGGAGCCCTGCATGCATCAGAGACCCCGCATTCCCACATGCAGGAGTGGTTCAGAGACAGAGGGGTTGAGGCATATGAGACATCCAGAGCTAGAGAGATGGGGTCATTGAGGATGATAAGAACAAGTGAATTTTAGTGTTATAAACAGAAGTTTGGCCCTATAGAAAGGTCAAAAGAAGTTCTCTGATAATCTCTGATTATGGTCAAGGGCCCAAATTCAAGTTCTTCCAGGTATCTAATGTGGGGAGGGTAGAAGTTGCTCCCGAGCTGCGGCTAAAGTTGCCTTTGGCTCAAAACAATCTTCAGACCACACAGGCATGTCTTGGGGTGACCAGCACTGAGTCCCCATGGTACTGTCCTGTGACTCTTCCCTTGAAGTTTTGTGTTCCAGAAGGTGGGGTGGTAGATTGTCCTATACTTCATTAAACCAGGCTGATTCTTGAGTTCAATTTGGCGAGAGGGACATCTTACTGCTGGAGGCCGTGGTGCTGGAGGCTCCCATGCTGAAGCCTGCGAAGCGGTTGTCACGTGGTTCCTAGGAAGGGTCTCCATGGCAACACAAGAAAAGCAAAGATGAATCACCATACCCTTGGTTTCTGAGTTCCGAAGGCGGGCAGCTTGAGTGTCTCTGGTCATCTTAACCTGGAGGTATTTCAGAAGGGCCCCTGGGCGTCTCAGATTTTCAGGAATTCCACACAGATTTCTGGAATACTTAGAACATACGTAAATACAATGTAGCCCTGGCTCAGTGGATTTAGCACAGGCCTGCGAACCAAAGGGTCTCCAGTTCGATTCCCAGTCAGGGCACGTGCCTGGGTTGCAAGCCAGGTCCCCAGTGAGGGGGTGCGAGAGGCAACCACCACACATGGATGTTTCTCTCCCTTCCCTTCTCTAAAAATAAATTAAATAAATAAATACAGTGTAATTATTTCCTTATTTACAAAGCTTCCCATGTAATTTTAGTATATTAAGTAGACCTAACTAGTTTAGTACCTCTTTAGGAAGGAGACATATTCTAGGGGCCCTCCTGAAATACCTCCAGGTTATTTCCAGGTTAAGACTCTATCATTTAAATTTTGGGAAGTTTGTCAAAATATGTCAGAAGGTTTGGACATTTGACTAAACAGGATCATAGGTCAAAAGGAAGCAACACATGATCATCCATTTAACCAAAGGGACGAGAGATTTCAAACCCAAATACAGAAGTTACATAAATGTTCACATGACTTCGTCCTTACCGTCGAGATTGTTTCTTACACAATCAAGCACCTGATTAAGACAACATAAAACGAAATTATTTTGACAAAACACAGAATCTTTGCTTTCTGGGCAGAAAAACCTTTTCATAATAGCAGCAGCAGACCAACAGTCCTTTTTAACAGGAAACGCCAAGCGTTTGCATCGGCTTTTGATATTCGACTTCACTTTTAAAATTTATTTCAATCGCACTCAGCCTGACCTCACGTAAAACTTGCTGTTGCAAGGTTCCATTTTGGTCGGCTTTCCACAACTCTCTGTGACCCTTTTAGAGCACACTCTCGTTCTCTCGCCCGTTCAGAAATGACCAGGACAAAAATCATTTCCCTTCCCTTCCCAAAAGCACATCTCCGAATCTCATACCATGCCAAGGCTAAGTCATTTCAGAGGAGGGGAATGTCACCCTTGGGCAAGGGGCCAGGCGGCACCTGTCTCTTATTGCTACAGGAATGAGGCCTCTCTCCCCGAGATGTCAGGTTGTGAGGATTAAATTCCAGATTCCACAGGCCCAAAATAGGTCCAAGAAGGTGCTTCTGAGGACAGCTGACAAGTTTTCAGATTGGCCCAAGCCCCACTAGGACAGAGCGGGGCCCTCCGCACAGCAAACAGATAAGGCCTAAGATGCTGATGGTGTGGGGGGGGGGGTGGACGGGGTGGGTGGGGGGACCATGGCAGAAATGTCAAAGCTTCCACAACAGTTACTAACGCAGTATAGTAATGCACTGCGTTCTATGAACACTTAGGAAAATATTGGTTTGGATCTTCATGAATTTTTTAAAAGATTTTATTTATTTTAGAGGGAGAAGGGAGGGAGAAAGAAATACTGATTGAGCAGCTGTGCCTCTCATATGCGCCCAACCAGGGACCTGGCCCACAACCCAGGCCTGTGCCCTGACTGGGAATCAAACCGGTGACCTTTGTTTGTGGGAATGATGCCCAACCCACTGAGCCACACCAGTTCAGGGCTGGATCTTCATTATTAAACAACAATTAAATAGCTAAGAATGAACAACAAAAAAAATCCCCAAATTTCAGCTCAAGCCATAGCTGCTTATTAAAGTCTGCATTTTCCAAGATTTTTTAAAAGTCTTATTTCTGTAGGAGAAACACTCCCCCAAATGAGCTCATGATCATATGAATTTGGGAACCTCTGGTTCAGCCAAGTTCAAAGGTTTCTTCACCGGAGGACTTCCAGGGCCTTTAATAGGGCGATGTGCCTAAAGGGGGTGCGTGGCAGGGTCTGCAGCCTCCCCCTGCTGTGAAGGGGCCAAGGAAACAAGGAAATTACTGTGAGCTGGGCACTCTAAGTTGGAAGTGACATTTTACACAATAACAATGGAGATGAGTATCCTTTATGTAGCCAGAAGGGAGATGACAAGCCACACACATCTATGGTCTGACAAGGGATTGCTTCCAGGTCCGCAGAAGCAGCCTTCACACCTGTTTTAAGGAACTGAACCCTTTGTCTGAAGAACTTTGGGGGTCCCCCCTGCGGTACTTACCTTGAAAAACACTGCTGAGACTTCTCAGGACCTGCTCCCACCCTTCCCGGCTCCTAGTCCTCTACCCTGACTCAGGCCCCAGCATGCCTCCAAGAGCGAGGGGCAAGGAGGCGCACTACACACCAAAAAACAGCGTAGCTTTTCCAGCCTATACAAACAAATGGGGGGCAGGTGTTGCGAATGGATGTTAAGGGTGCAGGATGATGGTGGAAGGGGTGTAGAGCTGGATCAGGCAGAATATGTTAATACAGGCCCGTAAGCAGAGGTGGTAGAATTACGGATTTAGTGTGAAGAGTTAGGGCGGTAACAGTTTGGTTGGCAATTGGCTGAGACATGGACTGAAAGGTGGTCCACACTAAATGGCGTTGACGTGCCAGAACGGCCTTGGAATACGGCAGAGGGAGACTTTCAGAGGCTCAGGGTGCTGGGGAGGTTAGAGTGGACAAGTAACCTAAGATCACTCGCCCACCCTGGGAGGGTCAGGAGGACGCACCTTTCACCATGACTGGGAGGGATACTTGAGGGACGGGGGCCCAGCAGCATTGCAGAGCTCTGGGTCACCCCTCTCTGTAGACCAGAAAGCATGGTGGGAAATTGTGCCACTTGACTGTGTCCCTAAATACAACGGGAGAACGCGTCCCAGAATGGCAGGGACCAAGTGGTGGCACTTACTCACCAAAGACAAGGCAGCCGTGGTCACCACAATGGACAGCAGCGTTTAAATAGAAATCAGAATGGTCTGACTTGCAGAGGCCTGGGTGTTGGTTGGCTGCTCATGGTCTTCCTCCCTTGGAAAGAAAGAGACAGACTACTCAAGTCTTACTTGATCTGGATAAGCGGACGAGTCCTCGGTCGAATGGATGGAGGTCTCACTTGAATCACCAAAGTGGAGAATTATGCCTCCTCCATCGACCCCCAGGCTTAAGCCAGTTTACAGAGTCAGAACCCCTTGAAGAAAAGGGGCTAAGTCCCCTGGAGGAAGGACCCTGCACCCCTGGAAAAAATGTGTCTGGTAGTATATCTCCCAGCCTTCCCTGGAAGGAGCCTACAGCTTTCCACCAGGTGACTGTGCCCCAGGGATAAGGAAATGATCAGCCTTTGGGGGGATTACTCAACGCTGGCTCTACATCAGCATTAATTCTGGGAGACCGGAACATGACTGTGGTCCACCAGTCAGAGCGGAAACCCAAGGAGGTCAGGTGATCGATGGCCTTTTGGCTCAGGCTCATCTCTCACGAGGTCCAGTGGTCCCTGAACACATTTTATAGGTGGACATGCCCCCAGTTCCAGAATCCATCATTGGAATAGACAGACTCGGCGGCGGCAGGACCCCCGGATTCGTCCCCTGACCTGTGGAGTGAGGGGCATTACAGTGTCACAGGCCAATGGAAGTCACTAGAATTGCCTCTGCATAGGAAAATAGTCAAAAGCAGTCCCCCATTCCTGGAGGGCCTGCTGGGATTAGTGCCACCAACAAGAACTAGAAAGATGCAGAGATGGTGATTCCCACATCCCCATTCAACTCCCCTTTCTGGCCCATGCAGAAGACAGACAGATCTCAGAGAACGACAGTGGATGAGCACCAGTTTAACCGGGTGCAGTTGTTTGCCAGCCATCCTGGGCCTTCCTTGGCTTGTAGTAGCATCACCCTGACGTCTGCCTCCACCTTCCCATGGCCTTCTTCCCTCTCTCCCTGTGTCTCTGTGTCTTCACATGGCCATATAAGGACACTGGGCATTTGAGTGACATCGCAAAGATTTCATTTCCAAATAAGGCCACATTCTGAGGTTCTGTGATGGACATAAATTTTGGGAAACACAATGCAGTCCATGAGAGGGAGGAACAATTCCACCGAGAGATAAAATCATGATTCCATTGAACTGGAAGCTGAGGCTGCCACCTGGCCACTTTGAACTTGTCAATAGGCAAAGAAGGGCATTACTCTATGGGCCGGGGTGATTATCAAGAGGAGACTGGGCTGCTACCATACAATGAAGATAAGGAAGAAGATGTTTGAAATACAGGAGAACCCCCAGGATGCCACTTAGTCTGACCATACCCAGTGATTAAAGTCAGCACAAAACCACAACAAGCCCATTAAAGCAGAGTGACTCGGCCCAGGCTTCTCAGGAATGAGGGTTTGGGTCATTCCACCAGGTGGAGAACCATGAGCAGCTGAGACATTTGCTGAGGGAATGGGATGGGCAGGGGAAGAAGATAGTTACAAGAACCCACAGCAGCCCTATGACCAGCTGCAGAAATAGGGGCTGTCAAGGTCATAGCCATCCAAGCCATGGTTATGCGTGTTTGCATAGTCATACCCAAACCTGTGCGTTATATATACAAACATTAAAGCAAATATCTTTATTTTCCTCCCTCGCTTTCCCCCGTAGCACTTAACCTAAGAGGAATGAGTGGTGGTTAACTTTACATCAGAGGATTGAAGTGGCAGGAGCACAGGGAGAAGAGTGACCGCCACCGTCCCCCCCTGGGAGAAGGGCCAGCATGGTCGGGCTAGGCTGCTTCCCTGGAGCTGGAGGCGTGACTTTGCGATTGTCTGGACCCAGAGACGGAGTGTGATGTAAGAACCTGTGCAGGGAGCCACGTCGACAGAGGGTGCCCCGTGGAGGTCGGTTTTATGCATCAACGTGGCTGGGCATAGTTATGCAATCAGACAACTAGGTGCTGCTGCTGGGAAGGTGCTTTGCAGGTGTGATTCATCCACTATCAGTGGACTTTCAGTAAAGGAGCTCGTGCTCAATAATCCGAATGGACCTCACCTGGCCAGCAGAAAGGTCTGCAGAGCAACAGTGGGCTTTCCCTGAGGAAGAAGCCATCATGTCCGTTGACTGCAGCACCAGCTTCCCAAGACTCCCCAGCCCACCGGCCTGCCCTGCGACCTCAGACCTGCCTAGCCAGCCTCTGCAGCCAGGTAGGGCCCATTTCTGAAATCAACAAACAACAAATAACATCTCCTACTGGTTCTGTTTCTCTGGTAGGACCCTGACTGGGGTCAGGGGTCAGGGGTCAGGGCTCTCGCTGTGTTCCCTGAGCATAGCCATCTCACCTCCACCAGAGTGAGGCCCAGTCTAAGCCCTCATCCCAGAGAGGCTGAACCATGGCCAAGGCTGGGGTAGGGGGCTGGCCCCAGGCCTGCAGCCCCTCCCCACTTGCCCTGTGCCCTGGTGAGCCAGGAAACCGCAAAGGTGATCCAGACAGCCTTCCAGCAAACCAGCTCCCCGGATATCAAGGGCAGTGATGACCCTTGGCCAAGTCCGGTACGTTCTGCACAAGTGAGTCAGGCCAAAGGTGTGGACAACCTGGGGGTTGGGGAGATGTAGCCTGAGACTTGCCCCAGCCCCCAGAAAGGGAGGGCAGCCCAGAGAACTCAAACATGTCCAGCTGACTTGGTACCAGGGCAGAAGGCTGATACTGCTGCCCCACCCCCAGCCATGCCCCTTCAGTCTCCCCCCCCTCCCCTCGCCGTGCCCTTGTGGACATTTACTGAAGTGTATCAACCTCTCCAACAGCCCCAGTAAGAGTCAGGCCTTGGAAGGGCCCTTTCTCGCTGTCCTAGGCAGATGGCGTCTCACTGGGGGCAAAGGGAGGCAGGATGGAGACACCTCTTGGCAAAATTGGTTTCCTGACTGGACTCGGGCAGAGGGTGTGCTAAGGGCCAGGCACTTTATAAACAACATCTCATTTTATATTCATCACACCCCCTAATATCTCTGCTCGTAAAACAAGGAAGCAGGAGCTCATAGAGGTTAGGCAGGCCGAAGGTCATACAGCGTGGAAGGCTCAGGTCTTAGTTCAGAGCTTGGCTCCTGGAACAAGCCTACCTTTTGGGCCCTTCAGGCCGCACGGGAGCCTGGGTATCTTTCTGAGACACTAGGTGTTTGGGAGACACTTTTCAGGGGCCTTATATTTGTCTTAAAACCAGCCTTCTTCTCCCCAACCACCCCCCACCCCCAAACCAGGCTCAACACAGGTGAATCCTGCCTTACTCAGATAACCAGGTACGGGAGTGAGTGTAATGTTTTATCACCACTAGAGGGCGCTGGTGACACTAGAATGCCGCTTTCCCTCCTGTGGAGGACACTCTTGATACCAGGGGTTGGGTGGAGGTGTCCCAGCCCCTCATTCTCTGTGTGACTTTGGACTTCAGTTTCCCCCTCTGCACGATGAGGATAAAGCCATCCTTAGTCCTAGATCTAAGACATAGAGGTAAGAGATGGCAAGTCGCCTGAAGAAATTAAAAGAGATACCCTTAAAAAACCTTCAATAATTCTCTAAGACCAGACGGTCATGGAATCGATTTAATGAACATACAGCTGCTATCCAAAACAGACCTGGCGGGAGTAGAGATAAAATTTGATTGGCCATAACTGATCATTAGTGAAGCCGAGTAATGGCTACAATGGGAATTCTTGGCAGTGTTCTCTCGAGAAGGAATGGAACAGAATTGAGCAGAACAGAAAGGGGGGAGGCACAGCTGGATTCCTGTTGCTGGGCACACTCTATCACAGTGGCTTATGGTAACACATGATCTGGGTTGGGACAGATCGGGGGTGGGGGGGCGGGGCACATCCCAGCTCTGGGGTGGCCTTTTAAGCCTCCTCAGTGCTCAGAGCCACTTCCGCCTCTGTTCAGTGGGTACAGCCATGGCAGCCCTGGCAGAGTGGCCGTGAGGACCAGACTAGGGAGCGCATGCAAGCTCTCAGTGCAGCGCTGGGCAGCTGCTTTTGTTGCCTCGCGCTCTGCAGTCTGAGGCTGGACCCGGAGTGCACCTGCGGCCCACCAGTCTCGTGCCTCCCTGCCTCCAGTCTGTGCCCTCTGCTCCCAGCTCCTGGGGTTCTTGTTGAGACTCACCTCTGATCGTGCCCGTGCAGCGCAGACCTCCCTCGTGCCCACCCCCGAGGCCCAAGTGCTGATTGCTCACCTGCATCCAGGGCCTGGCTGAGCCCACCCTCCTGAGTGGAGGGGCCCCGCACTGAGCCCCTCCAAGCTGCCACCCACCCTGATCAGCTCTCACACACCCTCCACCCAGTGCGGTCAACTCCCCCAGTGACCTTCAGGTCAATACACAGCTGAATATGTGTCCTGCTCCCTCTTGGGGACAGGGCCCAATTCCAGGCTCTGGTGTCCACAGAGAGGAAGGTTGTGCCAAAGGAGGCTCGATTTGGGGCGTTTGTGATGATGGGGGGGGAGCCCAGAGCTAGCCAAGCTCCCAGCTGGCCTGGGTAACCCATGGGCGCTGCCCATTGTTGTCATGCTGGGGCACTCTGCAGCCTGTGGCTCTGGCAGTGTGTAACCTCATGTCCCCAACTGCTATCTACCTTTCCACAAGCTGCTCCTGCATCTCCAGGGCAGCGTGAATAAGCATACCATCGCTGTGGCTGCCTTTTCTGCTTGTGCCCCAACCCATTCATTGAGCCCCAGGAGTGTGAAAGGGTGGCGTTTCCTCTGCCCCTCCAGGGTCACCTCCAACAGGACATGCCTGTGAGCAGCCAGCGCTTGGGGGTTGATGATTTCACTGACCCCACCCCTTTGCCTGGAAGGCTGAGAAAAGTTGCCACTAACAGCTGCTGAGAACCTGCTATGTGCTGAGCACTGGCTCAAGCCCTCTGTGTGAATTCATGATTTAATCCTCATGACTCAACCGTAGAAGGTAGATTTTGTTATTACACCATCGTTGCATCTGGGCAAACTGAGGCACAGAGAGGTCACGCAGGAAAGAAGAATTCCTACTGGCATCCCACAGGCATCACACTGGTCGGTGATTAAAATTCTTGGCCAAGCTAAGTGACTTTCTGGGGACACATAGCTTGCCTCAGACAGGTTCCTTGGCAGTCACAGCCTCTGCCTGCTCTGCCCACTGGCAGCGACGTCCACCAGCCACTCCTGGGTATACAGTTCCACTAAGGACCCACAATCCTCCACCTCCAATAG
The DNA here is from genome assembly GCA_007922815.1 of Macrotus californicus. NCBI lineage: Eukaryota > Metazoa > Chordata > Mammalia > Chiroptera > Phyllostomidae > Macrotus > Macrotus californicus. The sequence continues at coordinate 82,845 of VMDR010001985.1, forward strand.
ACCCTCGCCATTTCTGGGTGAGCCTCCCTCTGCTTTCTGATCAACTCACTTCCCCGCCTAATACGATGATGTCTTCAGTCCTTCTCTCCCGGCCTCCAATTTCCAGCTGTCCCCTCCTGTCAATCTCCCACCTCCATCCTCACAAACAGCCTTGCACCCTACTGCCCGGAGAGATGTCCAGTGCTATCAGCAGAAACCCTCCTCCATCTTCCTGCTCCCAGCCCTACTGACCACCCGCCTTCCTGCTGTCTGTCTCTTGTCCCTAATAGAGGATGTCCCTCTTCCCTTCTGAACTGCAGACCTATCCTTTCTGAATACCTGTGGACTCAGCTCTGTCAATGTCTCTCCTTCCAGGTCTGCAGCTTAGAATCTCAGGCGCGCCCTTAATCTGCTCTTCTCCCTCATCTCCGTTACTGAGTCCTGTTCGTTCTATGTCCTCAGTATTTCTTGAGTGGGCACACTTTTCTGTCTCCCCATTTCCATCCTAGGCCAGGCTACCGTTGATCTCTTGTGGGGACCCATCTACAGCTTCCTAGTGAGTCTCTGAACCCAGACATCCCCTACAGTCTGTTCCCCACAGTAGCCTTAAGAAACAAATCTGATCATTCATGTGTCTGCTTAAAACTCATCAAGGGTAAAGGCAATCACAATAAAGGCAAAATCCTCTGACATGAGCTCCAGGATCCTAGGTCATTTTCTGGTCCCTGTCTACCTCTCAGCCTGCTTGTTTTGGACCCAGCATAATCGTGCAGTGTAAGGGTTGATACCTTTCATCAGCTCTGCAAATTTCTCAGTTGTGATCTCTCCAGTGATTGCCCCTCCTCTGTCTTTGCTATTCTGAACTTCTTGGATTTCCATTAGACATATATTGGGCCTTCTCATGCCACCTTCTATGTCTCTTAGTTGTTCTGTCATAGTTGTTCGTGTGGCCGGTGACGCGGGCTGTGAAAGAATTCACAAAGAGAAGAAAGTACAGCGAGTGAAAGCTTTCATTTTCACTTTCCCAAGGATGGGAAAGGGCTAGGTTCCGAGAAATGCACCAGCCCCAGCCCTGATGGGTCGGGGCTTTGAGCGTTTATTAGGTGACTGGCTGGTTCCAGAGCAGGATGTTGCAGTTGGTCTTGTACAGGCTCCAACTTGTTCCGATGTTATCTTCGGGTGCAGGGTCTGGGCCGGTCGTTGTGCGCTGGTATGTCCTGTTTTGTAAGTTCCCGGAGCCTCTGTGCCTTCAAGGCGCTTCTCCATGATTTCCTAGCCCTGAGGATAAAGGCTCATAAAACAATTGGGGTTGGTCATGCCTTATGGGATCCAGACAGTTCTGGCAAGGAGGGCTTGAAAAGGGGGCTTTTGTCCTGTTATTCCCCTCTCTGGTTTTTGAGATGAATTCATTCTCAGTCACCTGGACCCATTCTGGTTCCAGTGAATAGGGATGAAAGTCCCTTCTTCTGGAACTACTTCCTGTGGATTATGGACGTAGGGGTGTGCCTGCCTGTGGATCTGAGTACGGGTCATTAAGAGGGAGAGGGTGGAACTGGACAGCCCAAAAGGCAAGAGCTGTAGCCCAGGGCCGTTTGCAAAAGGAGTCTCCTAGAGCTTGGCTGCTTCGTTGGATGAAAGAGAGAAGGCATCTTAGGAGACAGGGTCCCAAAGCGACAATAAACAGAAAAGCTACAGTAGTACCTAGGAGAGGAGTCAGCCGAGAAAACCGGGACCAGATATTGGTCTTAAAATCCCAAAAAGGGAGAGGCGGAGTGGTAGTTAAATTCTGCGTGGCTGACACTGCATCCGTAGCTATCAACCTTGCCAAGCAGAGGGATGAAAGAAAAAAAATGATACACTAGCTTGGAGGAAAACCAGAAAAATTAGGATTTAATTCAGTTTGTGGGTGACAAACGGACGTGCGATTCCCACTGAAGCAGAATCTCTCTCCCTAAAATCACCCTCACTTTACCGAAGAGATTGCATTTAAGTCCAGTTTCCGTTTGGGCAGACTATTCCCATGAAGAGAGCAAGAGGAGTCCTTGATCCCACAGGTTCTTTCAAATCTGCTTTGCTGGAATTTTACCAGGAACCTTGAACTGACCTTTAGTCGGCCTCTCAGGGCAAAGAAGCCAAGACACGCATCTGCCACTTGGCTTTGCCTGACATGCCTATTAGTCTGGGTGCATTCCTCAAGTTCTGGGGGTTTCCCCAAAATGTCCTGGGGTTCCTTAATTGCCATCTTTCAGGAAAGGAACCTTCATTTCTCCCCTGGAAAGCCTGCCAGGAACCATGTGACCAAGCACGGTGTCCTGCAGGCCATTTCTCCAAGAGGCTCTTGTTGGCTTCAAAAATCAATCTCAATTCCTCAAGGCTTGCTGGTGACATCCAGAGTCCACATGTGACTCTTTCGATTATGACATTGCAGACAAAGACTTGCTTAATAAAGCCACATTTGGAAACTGGTGCTGTTTATAAAGAGAACAGATTCTTACTGGACTTAGGCAAACAAACAGATTGCCATGAAAACAATACTCCCTTATTTTTTTTTTTAAGATTTTACTTATTTATTTTTAGAGAGAGGGGAAGGGCGGGAGAAGGGGAGGGAGAGAAACATCAATGTGTGGTTGCCTTTCACATGGCCCCCACCCCAGGCATGTGCCCTGACTGGGAATCGAACCAGTGACCCTTTGGTTCGCAGCCCCTGCTCAATCCACTGGGCTACAACAGCCAGGGCAATACTCCCTTATTAAGAGTTGCCGAGTTCTAGAGGGATTAGGCAGGGAGAAAAATATAAATGCCTTAATATTGCTTATGAGGGTATAATTGACAAATTATTCTAGAGGAAAAAAGTTTCCTTATATCTGGAAACAAAAAGATTTGAAGTTAGCAACACTTTGAACCAGCTTTTGTTTGTTTCGATTATTTGCCTGTATTTCCATGAATCCAGTTATCCCTTAGGGTTCCGTAAATCTTCATTTCCTTCAAAGAGACGACCTGCTTAGAGACATGTAATTTAAGGTAAGTCAGAGTTCTTGTCATGAACCTTCCCAAAGGTACATGTGGAAATGCGTTAGAGTAAAACAGAGACTATTTCTAAATGACCACATTTAAAATGACAGGGTTAGAGATTGATTATGATGCAATTGATAAAGAACTTTGCTTCTGTGTAAGATATAACGTTTCCAATGTTTCTTGGTTTCTTGGTAGGTGATAATTAGTATGAAATGATATACAAGAATAATACAAAGCCCGTATTTGTGGATTTAGCACACAATCTCAGTATATATAAACACCAACCAGTAGGTGAGATTTTGAAACACTGTGCAGGGCTTATTGGAAGTGTGCACCGAACATTGGAAACAATTCATAAACTCCCAGTGCCTGGGCCCCAGACGCCCACAGCGCCGCCGCTCGATGCCCCCACAGGGAACCAGCACCCTCGCTGTCTGGTGTCGCTGAGAGCACACGTGTTACCCCAGAGAATTTCCTGTTTGATCTTGGCTTGAAAGGTTTCCAACTTTCTCTTAGGGCAGGTTGAAATGTCCAGAAAATCGATTTTGATAAAAACATATGTCTACAAAGAGATGATAGTTATCACTATTCCGTTTGGCAAAGCTTCCCATGTAATTTTGAGCCTATTAAATAGGCCTAATTAGTTCAAAAACTTCTCTTTTATAACGAGGGAGAATAAACCCTTGAGTCATTCCAGAGGCCCATTGGAACAACCCGAAGTCATTTCTCGGTTAAAAGTCCTTTTTAAAATGTAACCTTTGGGAAGGTTGTCTAACAAGCTTAACTAGAAGATTATAACAAAACCTTGTTGTAAAAGAAATATACAGATGTCATTTTTGTAATAACCCTAAAAGACATTAATCAAACTTAGAACTGGTTTTAATATCAAATGTCTTGTCCAGAACATAGGATCCTGCTTAATTTATAGAAGTACTTAACATCTTCAGGCCAATAAAATATCACCCCCTGGCCCTTCCATCCGGAGGCGGAAGAAACACCACATGCACTCCACAAACACGCATGTCACTAAAGAGCACATGCGTGAAGACTGAGCACATAACGACCACACATGTAATTTTTGTATAGGAAGCACAAGACTTTTCTCCTCTGCTCCTGACCACTTTGCCGAGGACTGGAGAAGGGGACGGAAGGTCCTAAACACCAGCAAGAAGCCCTGTCGAGACTCTCAGTAAGAGCGTTCAGGACTGGTCGTGAGCAGTGGGAATGGAGAAAGTCTTGGCTCCAGTCCAAAGAATCAGCAGCAGGAAAGAGCCTGGATGGGGTGGCTTCGCCCCTGAAAGGTCAGAAACCATGGGGACAGGAGATGAATTTCCTAGCTAGAGAGAACCGGCAGTTACAGAGATGAAAACAGTTCCGGGTCCCTCCAGCATCAGAGAATATCACCAGAGAGCAGTTAGGTGGAGGCAGGCACACCAGAACCTCACTGAGGTTCTTTTCTTCACAAATGTAAAACTTCCACCACTGTTCCCACACTCGCTAGCCATTCAGAAATAACTATCTTTAGAATAATTCACTTTCCATCTTCGTCCTTCAGACTTGCATCTTGTCAGACCTTAAGCCTTCTATTACTGAAACCAAACAATTTCTTTCCATCTTAATTTAAACTTTGAACTTTTAGAAACCTACTTTCCAATGATAAAAAGTAGGCAACCGGCCTTCCCTGGACTGTCTATGAACACATTTCATGATCTTTGGAAACATCGGTTCCTCCATCGGCAAACACACTTTCACTTTCAAGAAACACCCCTCCAACGGAGCCCAGGACATTTATCTGCAGCTCCAAACCCATTTTACAGCCCCTGGTAATAAAAAGCCAAAAGCAAGTGAACTTTACGCTTGTTTAGCAATCAATGCTCAGTTATTTCATGTTATTTCAAAATGCTTAGAGATTCAATAACTTATCAGAATTAGAAAGGAATAGCTGGAATAAATTCAATTGATTTGCTCAGCTATAGCTGAAGTTTTCCCCCTCTCGATAAGAATTATCTCCCCCAAATTGGCGTTTTAAGAGATGGCCTAGACAAGAGTTCTTCAAGAAGACCAGCTGTTTGCATTTCAAAAATGTAGGGAAAGAAAAGCAAGCTTCTCCTAGAAGAACTTTGCTTTCATTAGGGAAGGGGCAGAAAAGCGGCTTGAGTTTAAAATACCACTTTTTCTCTGCATGGAGAGGAAGGCCCAACTGTTCCCAGGATTTGGCAGCTCCCAGGTCTCCAGGAAGAGAATGTGGAGTGTTTTACAGTCTGGGGCCGGTGGGGGGGGGTGGGGGGTGAGAGTTTCTCCCTCCTTGTACCCTTGTTTTTACTCAACATGGACACAGTGGGCCAAGCCTAATTCCCATCTGGAGCTGAACGCAGGGCTTGGGTCAAGCAGGTGAGGAACAGTGGCACCGTCCGCCCCCTGCTGGGTAATACTGATGAAGAGCGTGGCCATGAGGGGTTAGAGAGCCGCTCAGTTGGAAAACAAATACAGCGGTTATTCCGTAACAAGACAGGCACGAGTGGGTGGTGGTGATGGGTGGTGGTGGTAGAGTGAGGCAAATTTGAACAAAAAGGCATAGTTAGGAGAAAGAGGCCTGGGATCCCTGGAATCCCTGCTGAAGGCTAAAATCTTATCTGCTCCCAAGAATGAAACCTAAGGAACAGATCAAGTCAGCGACAGTATAGGTCAAGATGGAAGATGGTATTAAAGTTAAGAGATCCGTTCATGGGCCAGACTTCCCGGTCCTCCGGTTTGTGCTGAGACCAGGCGGTGTTGCAGTAGAAGATCCAGCACTTGGGCTTGAGGTTGTAAGTCCCAGAGACTTCCAATTCCGTGGTAGACATCCCACTGGGGAGTCCTTGGGCGGGTTTGATTGGGTGTTGCCCACGGTAACAGGGAAGGCTATCTCCCAGTCCAGAGCAAACTCCAGGTGGGTGGGGTAAGGTTTGAGAATGGCATCTCCAACTCAAACGACCTAGAGGTTGAAGGCCAGAGCTGAGCGTCCTCGAGCTTGAGGGCAGACTGAACCAGGTTCTGTCCTAGAGCCAAGCGTCCCTGGCCCCCTCACCACATCCCCCCCCACCATCCCTGAGCAGACCAAACTAGCAGGGAGATGGTTGGAGGCTCCATCCCTCCCAGCCAAAACCCTGCCAAAGTGATAGACCCAGTACGGGGATGTTACTCGGGGACAATGAGAGGAGATGTTTTCTTCCCAAGATTGGCCTTGAGGGCGGCTGAGGAGAAGGCTGTTAGCAGAGTCCGGAGAGATGGGGAAGGATTAGAATTCTCTCTCCGAACCTCACAGAGACAGAGTTAGGGGCTTGGCCCAGGTCGAGCTTCGGCTGCCCACTGCTCCCCTAGTTGCAAGTCTTAGGAGGCCAGAGGAGAGGGAGAAATAGAGAAGGTCCCCTCACAGGCCACCACCAAAATGGTTGGTGTGGTTGGTGACGCGGGCTGTGAAAGCATTCACAAAGAGAGGAAAGTGCAGCGAGTGAAAGCTTTCATTTTTACTTTCCCCAGGGAGGGAAAGGACTAGGTTCTGAGAAATGCACCAGCCCCAGCCCTGATGGGTCGGGGCTTTGAGTGTTTATTGGGTGACTGGCTGGTTCCAGAGGATGTTGCAGTTGGTCTTGTACAGGCTCCAGCTTGTTCTGATGTTATCTTTGGGTGCAGGGTCTGGGCCCGGTCCAGCCAGCTCTGGCAAAGAGGGCCTGAAAGGGGATTTTTGTCCTATTAATAGTTTCTATCTCTTTATATCTCTGATAAATTCTGAGTCTCTTCAATTATCTCTTTTGGTTCACTCATGCTCCATACAGCTGTGGCTAATCTGTTTACTCGTTCACTGAATTTTTCATTTTAATATCAATAACTTATCTAGAAATTCTGTTATTTTCAAATCTAAACATTCTCCCCCTGCCCCACCTGAGTCCAATGATTTCATTATGACTCTATTTCTTTAATCATTGAAAAATCAGTACCTGCCTTGGCTGGTATGGATCAGAGGACTGAGTGCTGGCCTGCAAACCAAAGGGTCTCTGGTTCGATTCCCAGTCAGGGCACATGCCTGGGTTGTGGGCCAGGTTCCCCAGTAGGGGGCGCTTGAGAGGCCACCACACATTGATGTTTCTCTCCCTCTCTTTCTCCTTCTCTTCCCCTCTCCCTAAAAATTAATAAAATCTTAAAAAAAAATCAGTCCCTTTGCTGTTTCTGATAGGCTGTTCTTTTGGATCCTTGGGGTGCTTGTTCTCCTACTGGTTGTGTGTGCTAGATCCCTCACAAGGTGGATGGTTTCCTTGTGTGATTGTGCTTTTTGGTTACTTGGGAGCTGATCTTCAGGGGCGTTTGGTTTCTCTCTGGACGGACTCTGGTCCCTGGATCCCCTCCGTTTCCCGAGAGGATGGTTTTCAGGTGCTCTCACCAGCAGCCCCAGCGGTTGCATCACGTCCTAGTCGGAACGCGCATGTTCAGGCTGCAGTCTCAGCTCAGGAAGGCTTGCAACAGGCTAGCAGTACGTGCCTATTCTTCGGAGCTGCTTGTGCAAGGGCTTGGGTTTGCACTTGATACCTCCCTGGCAGCAGTCCCTGTGACTTCCTTTAGTCGGTAAAGTTTAGTCTCTCTTTAACTGAGAGGAGATATTTTCATCCCTTCTCCTCCTCTCAGGCTTCCGTTCTGAGAACTTGATAACCCCAGGCCAGTGCGGTTGGATCCCACATCCTGGGCTTTGTCTCTCTGGACCACTGTACTTACAGCTTGGGCTCTCAGTTCCCTCTTGTCTCCAGTATCTGGGATTGTCCCTTTCTTTCGTTGGAGCTCCGCTGTGTAGTAAATAAAGCCTTCTGTTTTAAAGCAGCCACTGGGTCAATTATTCGATGGGGAGAGGTCTCCTCGAGTCCATCCCAACAGTCTGCACATTGGAGGTCCTGCCGAGCAGCCCAGGCCACCTCTAGTCACACTCCTCACCCCCTGGCTGCCTGCTCCTTTCCTGTACTGCCCCTGCTTCTGCCACAGGGCCTTGGCACAGGCCCAGAATGCTTTCCCTCTCCTTTCCCCGTGTCTGATTCCTCCTTATTCTCGGGGCCAGCCTTCCTTCCCTTCCCTCAGCTAGGTTAGATCCCCTCTCAAGGGTTCCCAAACCATAGCCTGCTGCATCTCTCCTTTAAAGTACTTCTCAGGTGCCCTGGCTAGTGTGGCTCAGTGGATTGAGCGCAGACCTGAAGTCAGAGTTTGCCGGTTCGATTCCCAGTCACAACACATGTCTGGGTTGCAGGCCAGGTCCTCAGTTGGGGGCGAGCGAGAGGCAACCTATCGATGTTAATCTCCTTCTCTTTCTCCCTCCCTTCCTCTCTCTCTAAAATTAAATAAATAAACAAATAAATAAATAGTGTACTCCTCAGTTGCCATTTTACATCTAGTTCTGGGATTATCTGATAAACATTGAGCTTCCTAAAGGTAGAGACCACGTGTCTGGCTCTTAGCTCTACCCTACCTCCTCGCCCAGGGCTGACTCCAGTCAGCACTCCCTATCAGTACGTCAAAGGAACAGCAGCATCTTTGGAGCTCTGCCGTGGGGCAGGTCCTGCTCTAAGCTCTTTATCTCATTCAATCTTCACCATAAAGCTAGGAGGTGGGTACCCTTATTATCCCCATTGTGCAGATGAAGAAGGTGAGGCCCAGAAGGCTCAGTAGAGGCATCCTTACCATACCCTGAGTGGTGGGCAGGGTAAGGGATTGCTTCACTGTCACACAGATGAGAAAGCCAAGGGCCACTGCCCTGGATTGAGTGCCGGCCTGTGAACCAAAGGGTTGCTGGTTTGATTCCCAGTCAAGACACATACCTGGGCTGCAGGCCAGGTCCCCAGTAGGGGGCACATGAGAGGCAACCACACATTGATGTTTCTCTCCCTCTCTTTCTCCCTCCCTTCCCCTTCCTCTAAAAATAAATACATAATTTTTTTTTTTTTTTTTTTAAAGAAACAAAACCAAGGGCCAGACAGGGCAAGAGTCATGCCCAGGTCACAGGGAAATGAGGAGGGTGGGACCTGGGGCTTGAGCCTCAGAGCTATTTCCTTTTTCCCAGCCCTGGAAACTGAGTCGACTTCATTGCTCCAGGGGCAGTGGCCACAGCTGCTCTGAAGGGTCCCTGTCCTGGCCATGGGACCCCCCCTCCTCTCCTGCCATGTCTCCCACAGCTTTTCCTTGGCTTTCTCCCCAGCCAGGCCCGAGTACCTGTCTACTGCCTCAAAATGCCTAAGATCTGTCAGGACAAGGCTGTCATGGTCCCTTCTTCCTTGATGACAGCGTGAAAGCTGTTTCACTTCGGGGGTGTCACTGGGAGATGCGCAGAAGAGCTTTCCAGCCGGCAGGTCTGTCCACAGGGTGCATACGTCCTCTGCAGGAGCAGTGGAGCGCCCTGTCATCGCACGGATGCCACAAGCCAGGGAGGGAGGCTGCAGGAAGGGTTCAAAAGGGCAGCTGGCCTAGTGGCCTTTCAGGACTGCCGTTGACCTCCTCCTGGGGGTGCCATCTCACTTTCGTTCTTGTCCCTCTGGTCCCCTTTGTTCCGTCACTTCCTCATCTCTGCCTGTTTCCCTTGTCTGAATTGGGCAAATTCCTACACCCTTCTCCTCTCTGGGTCTCAGTTTGCTCATCTGCAAAATGGGGTACTACCTGCACCTGTATTTTTAGGGTTAGTTTGAGGATCAAATGAGATGAATTAGTAGACAGTGTTTGGCACCAGTCAGGGGCCGAGTTCAATTAATAAGACCCATTATTGTCCCCTCCCTTCATTGTAGAGAGCAGGGCAGGACACAGGACTCCTGGGTCCTCAGTGTCCTCTTACCCCATCCTGTTCCACCTCCCCTTACTCTCCAAGGAGGCGGGAGAGTTGAATTCAGCCCGGGTCCTCCGGCAGCACCCTGACTGCGTCCCACATGCGCACCCCGGGTGAGCCAACCCTTAACCCCTGCCTCAGTTTGGCATGTATGAAAGGGGCCTGCGCCCAGCTGCGGCCCTTGGGGCTGTCTCTGGATCCCACAAAAGTCACCAAAGCCCAGGAGGCTCCCAGGCGCTGGCAGGAGCCCAAATCCCCACCCCCCACGAGCGGACTGGCACCTCGAATCCACGTGATTTCCCGGCAGCAGCAGCCGGCTCTAGGCGCAGGGCTGGCCGGGGACTGAAGGCGCCTACTTTCAGTTTCGTGCGGAGCGCAGCGTGGTGAGGAGCGCGGCGGGTGAGTGCGGGCGCCGCGGGTCTGCGGGGCGCGGGAGGGCGCGCGTGGTTGAGCGGTGGGGGTGCGAAAGCCGAACCGAGTGAGGGGGCTCTGGAGTGGGAGGGAGGTCCCAGTGGCCATCGGGTGGGATGACAAGGTGGGTGGCCAGGTAGACACGGACGGAACTGACGGGACAGACAGGACTGACGGATACACACACCAAAGGGACAGGACCGTAGTGGGACTGATCACCGTTTGGGCAGAGGGGAATCCGGTGGCCCCAGCAACGCGCTGTTTGCTGCCCCGAGGAGTTTGGGGAATGAGTTGCGAGCTGCCGAGGAAAGCGGTCGAGGTGACCCAGGGCGCGCTCCATCCACCGTTGCGCCCCCTTGCAGTCTCTGTCTCCCCACCCTCCAAAGTTCCTGTCATCTGCTGGAGCGTCCGCTTTTAATTGCTCTCTAAAGAATTGCAGAAGTAACGCTGTTCATTAGGCACAATGCAGACTTTTTAGCCTAAAAAGCCTTTTTTTTTTTTTTTTTTTTAATGGACCATTCTAATCCTGTGCAAAAGTAGGAGGAATACAATTGGGTGGAGCCCTCTGTACTTGCTGGGTTTGACAGAATTGGAACACTATGGAACCATGGGTGACTTCAGCAGTCACCAAACCAGGGCCGGCCCTGTTTCCTCTCCACCACATCTCATTTTTAACCAAATGGAACAGACATCACAGCTTCTCAACCGAAATATTTCCGAATGTACTAAAGATGAGTGATTTTGAAAACAAAACCATCAGCATACTTTAAACATTTTAACAATAATTCCTTAATGTGCAACTGTCCAGACTACTTCTAATGAGTGTTCGAACCTCGTGATAGGTAAATGCATACTTATCATTTTGTTACTTGCGTTTTGCATTTCCCTGCACACATTTTTTTTTTTTTAAAGCCATTTTTCTCTCTTGGGAGGCCAGGACCTGGAATTTGCTGGGGTGGCCGTTTGTGGAGGTTCAGGAGAGGGCCCCCACCTTCAGCACCCTTTGCATTTATTTATAAGTTGGGGGTTCTTATGTTTCCTCTTTGAATGATTGGGGGTTCTGCGGTCTTAAAAAGCTGCTTAAAAACCACCAGCGCTCCACGGTCTCACAAACCTGGGCGTGGCAGGGTGCAGGCTGTACTCCACAGCAGGACCTGGAACCTTGTCATCCTAAGAACAGTACCCAGAAAAGCACTAGGGTTGGTTTCCCCTGGAAAACAGAGGGGGAGATAAAGCTGATAACATGAAGGTCCACCTAGGTTCCCCCACCAACGTGTCTTCCCCAAACCTTACTGGCCTCCTGGCCGGTGGTTATGCCTCACCTCCAGACATGGCACCGACTTGACTGGCGCCTGCATGGTAGGTGGGCAGAGGGGGCTCTCAGCCCCTTGGATTTGCTGGGTGACTGTGGACTCACTACCGCACACCTCAGAGATATTTCAGTCTGGTTCCAGACCACCACGATAAAGCAAATGTCTCAATAAAGCAAGTCCCACGCAATTTTTGGGTTCCCAGTGCATATAAAAGTTATGTTTACACTATACTGTAGTCTGTTACATGGATAATAGTATTATGTCTTAAAAAACAATGTACATACCTTAATTAAACAATACTTGAGCCCTGACAGGTGTGGCTCAGTTGGGCATCGTCCCTCAGGGGTAGGGCCATTGCCGGTTTGATTTCCAGTCAGGGCGCATGCCAGGGGTGTGGGTTCAGTCCCCGGGAGGCGACTGACCAGTGTTTCTCAGAGGCGTTGATGTTTCTCTCCCTCTCTTCCTCCCTCCCTTCCACTCTCTCTAAAAATAAGTAAAAATCTTTTTTAAACAAGTACTTGAGCCCTGGCTGGTAAGGCTCAGTTGGTTGGAGCATCATCTCATAAACCAAACAGTGGCAGTTTCGATTCCTGGTCAGGGCACATGCCCAGGTTGCCAGTTCAGTCCCAGCTGGGGGTCAGGGTGCGTAGGAGAGGCGACCACCTGATCCACTTTTTTGCATCGATGTTTCTCTCCTTCACTTTCTCCCTCCCTTCCCCTCTCTCTAAAATCAATGAGCATGTCTTCAGGTGAGAATTTTTTTAAAAAACAAACTTGACTGCTAAAAATACTAGCCACCATCTGAGCCCTGGGCGCACCGTGACCTTTTTGCTGGAGGAGGGGCTCGCTTCGATGTTGATGCCGACGCACTGCCTGCGCAGTGGGGTGAGAAATGAAGCGCAGGGAGACGAGGCATGTGTGTAGTCCACCGCTCCAGGCCTCACTTTCTCGTCCGTAGAAGGGGGATCGACAGTACCTCTTCCAAAGCGCGTTTTGTGGGTTGGATGAGATGAGTATGAGGTGCGCCCAGTGCGTGGATAACCTTAAGTGCCACGTGAGCACGGTGGGTCCTTGACGGAGGCAGGTGAGCAGAAGGGCAAGTTCTTGGTGAGTCTCACACTCTGCTGAGCCCGCTTCTCGGTCAGATATAGAGGTGACTGGATGTATGCAGGTTGGTCTCCTTGCCCCTCAATACACATCCCCCCGCCCCGCCCCTCTGCAGAAGGGTCAGCAGAACTGCTTAGTAGGTCTCTTTTCATCTGTTGTGGATTAAATTTGTATCTCTGAAAAAGATATATTGAAGTCCTAACCCCCAGAACCTCAGAATGTGACTTTATGTGGAAATAGGGTCAGAGCAGATGGGATCAGTTAAGATGAAGTCACACTGGAGCAGGTAGGGGGCCCTTAATTCAGTACGACTGGTGTCTGCACAAGGGAGAAGAGGAATGAATGTAAAGATGGCGACATGAAGGGAGGATGCCCTGTGGACCGGAGGCAGCGATGGGAATAACGTGTCTGCAAGCCAAGAACTACAGGCATTGTCGGCAACCACGAGAAGCCTGTAGAGGCAAGGGAGGGTCCTTTCCTAGGGCCTTCAGAGGGACCGGGGTCCTGCCAACACCTTGATTTCGGACTTCCGGCCGGCCTCCAGAGCCATGAGGGAATAAGTTTCTGTCACTTTACTGCACCTGGTTTTATGGTCCTTTGCTACAGCTGGAACAGAGCTGGGCCACACTGACCCACCATTCCGGACTCTTCTCTGCCTGCTGCACAGAGCTGTCCTGCCAACTAGACAAATGGATACCACTGCCAGTACTTTGTAAAAACTTCTCGTGGGTGTTCTGAGGATGTGAACAACTGGTGTTCTTTGCTGGGTTTCGTTTTTAAGGTTGGCTGGTAGGTGACCCAAACTTCACCTTGGCCGGAACTCAGTCTGCAAGATGCTGACGTAAGAAATATCTAGACCTGTAGAGAATTTTTTTATTTGAGCCCAAACCGACAATTGCTGGAAGCAAAATCTCAATGAACTGAGCAAATGATCCGAAGCACGGCAGTTTTGTAGCTTTTTTTATACCCTGGAATCCAAGGAGCAGATGTAGGAGGGTTACCTGAAATCCACTGGTGGTGGATTAAGGAGGTGAAAGAAAGCAAAGCAGGGAACCTCTGGGGTTGAATAACAAGTTAAATGGAGAGACAAATACCTCTTTGACATTGGTGGGTCCAGGACAGTTAATATACACAGCACACAGCCCTGGCTGGTGTGGCACAGTTGGTTGGAGTGTCCTCCCATAGACCGAAAGGTCTGAGGTTCGATTCCCAGTCAGGGCACATACCCAGGTGGCGGGTTCGATCCCTGGTTGGGACACGTACAAGAAAACAACATATTGATGATTCTCACCTTCTCTCTCTCTCTAACAAGCAATGGGAAAAAATGTCCTTGGGTGAGGCTATAAAATTTGCATATGATTTTACATATGTCTTTAAGGAAAACACACAGGAGTGAATTTGCAAGGTCAAGGGAAATACACTGTTTGAACTTTGATAAATGTAGCAAATTAGCCTGATAAAGCATCAACTAATTTTTACTCCACACCCTTCCCAACAAACGTTTTGTGTTATCAAACTTTGAAGTCTGGGAGATGAGTAATGGCATCTGTGTTTTCCCCATTTCTCTTCTCATGATGTTGGGCATCTTAAAATATTTAAGGGTCGCTCATAGTTCCTTTTCCATAAACTGTTCATACCCTTTGCCCACTTTTCCATTGGGTTGTTGGTCTTTTTCCTATTGAGCTGTGAAAGCACCTGACGTATTAAGAATTAGCTCTTTGGCTGTGATGTTGTAAGTGCTGTCATTTTTGGTGGCCGCTTTGGCGTCCATAGAATGGCTGAACCACCTCCATCTTTGTTAAGCATTTAGATGGCTTCTTGGTTTTCCTGTTTTATATAAGAAACAAGATGTGACATTTTGCTTCCCTCTCTCTCAGTTCCTCTCAGGGAAGGAATTATTTTTGGGAAAAGACCTTGATAGGACGGGGATGGGTATGGCCTGAGTGCAAAGTGGTCAGTGGGGACCAGGATTTTTTTTGGGGGTGACTCTTCATTGAGCCAGTATGTGGGGTGGGGGGCTATATTTCTTCCTAAAAGGAAAGGAGGTGGGGGAGAAGTGGAGAGAGGTAGACCACACAGGGAGAAGACCCCCCCAAAACTTCTTGGTGGTAGGATGGCCAAAGGGCATCTTTGGTCCAGCAAGGCCCTTGCTCCATGTGGAGCAGGTACCAGCAACACAGACGCCACCCGGGCCCTGCCCTGCAGTCGTATACCTGCTCCATCTGCTCAGTTTCTTCAACATGACGAGTCCTGTGACAGGCTTTGGCAACAGCTGGGAGCATGACAAAGTCCCCACCCCCTGGAGCTGATGTGCCAATAACAGCAGACAAAAAACAAGTGTCAGGTGGTGGGGACTGCCTCGAAGAAAGACCAAGCAGGAAGCAGGGGAGGGGACAGGTGTGGGGAGAGGTCAGGCTTGGCCTTCTGCTGGGAAAACGGAGGGCCGTGAGGCAGGGAGCCATGAACCATGACGGTGCCTGGAGAAAGCAGGGGCCAGGCAGAGGCAATGGGAAAAAGAGGAGGGAGGCGGGAGTGGAAAAAGGGGAGGGGAGTGGAGGAGGAAGGGGAGGACAGGTTACTTCCTGCAAGTGAATAGTTTACATGCAATTTAACAGAGGCTGGAGGAGACTGCCCCTTTGCAACCCCGCACCCCTTCCCTGCAGGGAGGTCTGTCCCCGGGGCCATGGTGTTTCAGGTGACCGGGCATCTGAATCAGTTTATCTGTGTCAGGAAAGGTGGGGCTGCCCTGTGGACCGCCAACACAGGAACGTCCCCATAGCTGGAGCTTTGTTCACATTCTGCGTGGTTGCCTTCGGCTGGGTTCCCAACGTGGACTCCTAAAGGGATAGATGGACATTATTTTTGTCCCTCTGTCGTTGTGAAATACACACAACATAAAATTACCCATCCTCACCACTTGTAAGTGTACAAGGCAATGGTACCACAGGCATTTGCACCGTGGTGCGGCCATCACTGCCACCCACCCCTGTAGCCCTTTTCATCTGGTAAAACCGAAACTCGATGCCTGTTATGCAATTATTCCCCATTCTTTCCCCTCCTAGGTCCCTGGTAATCACTATTCTACCTTCTGTCTCTCTGAATTTGACTGCTTTAAGTTCCTCATAGAAGTGCAATCAGGCAGTATCTGTCTTCTTTTGATTGGCTTATTTCACTCAGTATAATGTCCTCAACATTCATCCACGTTGTAGCCTGGGCCAGAATTTCCTTCCTTTTTGAGGGCTGAATAAATGACCATTGTGTGTGTATACTGCATTTCCCACACCCACTCACTCCTTGATGGACGCTTGCGTTGCTTCCATGTTTCACCTATTGTGGATAACGATGCCATGCACATGAGTGTGTAAATACCTCTTTACCACCCTGCTCTCAGTCTTTGGGGTATCTACCCAACAGTGGAATTGCTGGATCCTATCCTAATCCTATTTTTAATTTTTTGAGGAGACTCCATACTGTTTTTCGTAGTGGCTGTACCGTTTTACTTTCCCACCAGCAGGGCATGAGGGTTCCAGTTCTTCCACACCCTCGCCTGATGTGGACTCTGGCCCGCCCGAGCCCATGGATCAGTTTTCCAAATCAGGGGCTGGGCTACATTTTCCATGCCACGTGGATAGGTTTCCTGTACTCGCCAATGGTTGTTTTCTGGTGTTTTTGATAATAGCCCTGCTGGTGGGTGTAAGTGGTATCTTATTATGGTTTTTGATTTACATTTCCCTAATGATTCATGATATTGAGCATCTTTGTATGTGTTTATTGACCATTCATATACCTTCTTTGGAGAAGTGTGTGTTCAAGTCCTTTGCCCATTTTTGAATCAGCCTGCTTGCTGTTTTGTTGTTGACTTTTAGAAGTCCTCTATATATTCTGTATGTTAAGCCCTGATCAGATATTTGCTTTGCAAGTATTTTCTCCCATACTGTGGATGGCCTTCATACTCTGTAAATAGTGTCTTTTGATGTACAAATTTTTAAGTGTTCATGAAGTCTAATTTGTCTATTTATTTTTGTCATCTGTGCCTGTGGTGTCATTGCTTAAGAAATCACAGCTGGATCCAATGTCATGAGCTTTCCTTCTATGCTTGCTTCTCAGAGCTTGATTGTTTTAGGTCTTACATTAAGAGTCTTGATCCATTTTGAGTTTGTTTTTGTGTGTGGTACTAGGGTCCCATTTCATTGTTTGGCATGTGGATATCCAGTTTTCCCAGCACTGTTTGTTGAAAAAACTTTTTTCTCCATTAAAAGGTCTCAGTGCGCTTTCAAAACTCATTTGATTGTATATGTGAGAGTTTATTTCTGGGCTCTTTGTTCTATTCCATTGGTCTATATGTCTGTCTTTATGCCAGTACCACACTGTTTTCTATTTGTATTCTGTTACTTTGGTGAATTCATTTATTAGTTCTAAAAGGTTATTTGTGTGTGTGCATGTGTGTGTGTGTGTGTATGGAGTCTTTAGGGTTTTCTACGTATAAGATATCATCTGCAAACAGATCATTTTACTTCTCTCTTTCAATTTGGAGGCCTTTTATTTCATTTTCTTGCCTAACTGCTTTGGCTAGAACTCCCAATACTGTGTTTAGTGCAAGTGGGGAAAGTAGGCATCCTTGCCTTGTTACTGATCTTAGGGGAAAAGCTTCCAGTTTTTCTCACTGTTGACTGGTGTGCTCGGGACTTTTCACAGATGGCTTTTCTCATGCAGAAATAGTTTCTTTCTATTTCTAGTTGGCTGAATGTTTTTACTGTGAAAGTGTGTTGAGTTTTGTCAAGTGCTTTTTCCTGCACCAACTGCGATGACCATGTAGATTTTCCCTTCATTTTGTTGATGCGATGTATCCCATTGACCAGTTTTCATACATTGACCCATCATTGCATTCCAGGAATAAGTCCCACTTGGACGTGGTATACAATTTTTTTTAATTGGGTGCTGATTTCACTTTACTAGTATTTTGTGGAGGGTTGTTTCATCGGTGATCATAAAGGACATTGGTCTGTGTCTTTCTCTGGCTTTGGTATCAGGGTCATGTTGGCCTTCCAGAATGCGTTAGGAAGTGTGCCTCCTCTTCAATTTAAGAAAAATTTAAGAAGAATGGTATCAGTCGTGTTTTAAATGTTTGGTGGAATTTACCAGTGAAGCTCTCAGGAGTGAGGCTTTTTTGTTGTTGTTGGGAGATTTTGGTCGATGATTCATCTACTTATTAGTAATAGGTCTATCGAGATTTTCTTCTTCTTTGTGATATGGTGTGGGTAGGTTTTGTGTTTCTAGGATTTTGTCCATTTCATCTAGGTTATTCAATTTCTTGTAATCCTTTTTATTTCTGTAGTTGATAGGAGTGTCCCCACTTTTGTTTCTGATTTTAGTAATTTGAGTTTTCTCTCTTTTGTCTTAGTTCATCTAGCTAAAGGTTTGCCAATTTTGTTGATGTTTTGAAGAACCAACTTTGGGTTTCACTGATATTTTTTTTCTAATTTTATATTCTCCATTTCATTTATCTCTAATCTTAATTTCCTTCCTTCTGTTAGCTTTGGATTTAGTTTGTTCTTCTTTTTTAGTTCCTTAAGTTATAAAGTTAGGTGGTTGGTTTGTTTTTTTAATGTAAGCATTTATAGCTATAAATTTTCTTGTCTTTTTGTTTTCTTTTTTATAAATTAGTTTGCTGGGTCTTTTTTTAGATTTTATTTACTTTTTAGAGAGAGGGGGAGGGAGGGAGAAAGAGAGGTAGAGAAACATCAATACGCAAGAGATATATGGATCAGTTAGTTGCCTTTTGCATGCCCCCCACAGGGGACCTGGCCTGCAACCCAGGCAAATGCCCTGACTGGGAATTGAACCAGTGACCTTTCAGTTCACAAGCCGGTACTCAATCCACTGAGCCACACCAGCCAGGGCTAAATTCCCTTGTCTTTAATATAAGCATTTATAGCTATCCACTTTCCCTTTACCATTGCTTTCATTGTGCCTCATAAGTTTTGGTGTGTTGTGTTTTTCTTTTCTTCCTTCTCTAAGTATTTTCTAATTTTCCTTGTGATTCTGTCTTGGATCTATTGGTTATTTAAAAGCATGCTCTTTAATTTCTACAATTTTGTGAATTTTCCAGTTTGTTTTTTTTATGTTATTGATTTCTAACTTTACCCCATTGTGATCAGAGAAGATACTTGGTAGGATATCAATGTTTCACAATCTATTGAGACTTAATTTGTGGCCCAGCATGTGGTCTATCTTAGAAAATGCCCCACGTGCGCTTACGAAGAATGTGCACGCTGTTGTTATCGGGTGAGATATTCTGTCTGTGTCTGTCAGATCTAATTTGTGTATTGTGTTGTGTCCTCTGTTCCCTCACTATCCTCTGTTTTGTTGTCCACCCACTTTTGTGCATCACTACTGAAGTCTCAGCTATTATTGTAAAACTCTATTTCTCCCTTCAATCTTGTCATTTTTTTTGCCTGTCATTAGGTATGTAAATGTTTATAATTGGTATATTTTCTTGCTGTATTGAACCTTCTATTAATGCGTAATATCCTGTGTCTCTTTTAAACTTTTGTTTTTATTTAAAAGATATTCTGCCTGATGTGTGGCCACTCCTGCTCTCCTTAGGTTGTCCTTTGCATGGAATATCTTTTTCCACCCTTTTCCTTTCAACCTTCTTTGGTCTTTCAATCTCAAGGGAGTCTCTGGTAGACGGCATAGAGTTGGGTTATGTGTTTTTATTTCTTCTGCCAACCTGAAAGTTTAATCCATTTAAAGTCAAAGGATTCAAAGGATTTACTGATAAGGAAGGACTTCTGCCATTTTTTTTCTATATGCCCTGTATGCCCTATAGCTCATTTTTTGCATTTCTGTCTTTTGTGTTTAGCTAACTTTTTATTTTTTTATTTTTAAAGATTTTATTTATTTTATTTTTAGAGAGAGGGGAAGGGAGGGAGAAAGAGGGAGAGAAACATCAATGTGTGGTTGCCTCTCGAGTGCCCCCTACTGGGGACCTGGCCCAAACCCAGGCATGTGCCCTGACTGGGAATTGAACCGGTGACCCTGTGGTTTGCAGGCTGACATTCAATCCACTAAGCCACACCAGCCAGGGCCTTAGCTAACTTTTTTTTTTTTTAAGATTTTATTTATTTATTTTTAGAGAGGGGGGAAGGGAGGGAGAAGGAGAGGGAGAGGGAGAGAAACATCAATGTGTGGTTGCCTCTCACATGGCTCCCACTGGGAACCTGGCCTGCAACCCAGGCATGTGCCCTGACTGGGAATCAAACCAGTGACCCTTTGGTTCGCAGCCCCTGCTCAATCCACTGAGCTACACCAGCCAGGGCAGCTAACTTTTTATAGTGAAGTTAACTAAGCATTAGAAGTCCCTTCTTAATTTTCTTTTGTGCATATTCTATAGCTATTTTCTTTGTGGTTACCATGGGGATCACATTTACCATCCTAAAGTTATAACATTCTAATTTGAATTTATAGCAGCCTAACTTCAGTAACCGACAGAAACTGCTCCTTCGCGGCTCCATGCCCACCCCTTTCAGTGGCTGATGTCACAAAATTATGTCTTTTTATATCAAGTGCTCAAAACATAAGCTAACAACTGCTTTAAATGCAATGATTGCTCCTAACTTATATAAAAACAAGATTTCGAATTTACGAGCCAAACTTACAGGAACACTAGCTTCTATGCTAGGAATTGGTTTTCTTTACATGCACCAGCCTCCTAAATCATGTAGACAACAAAAAGCACAATAATACCAGCTTTTGTGACAATAATGCCAGCTTTTATCATTGCCTGGGTACTTGCCTTTCCAGAGATCTTTGTTTTTCCATATGACTTTGAGGTACGGTCTAGCACCCTGTCATTTCACCCTGCTTTCCTCGAGCATTTCTTGCAGGGCAGGTGCAGGGGTCACAGACTCCCTCAGCTTTTATCTATCTGGGAGGGTCTCCATTTCTTCCTCACTCTTGAAGGACAGTTTTGCCAACATATGATTCTTTGTGGACGGCTTTTTTGTCTTAGCATTTTGAATTTATTGGCCCCCTGCCTCCAGGCCTCCAAAGTCTCTGCTGAGAATTTTGCAGCTAATCTTATCGAGGACCCATTTGATGTGGTGGTTTGTTCTCGCTCTCTCTGTTTTCAAGACCAGCTCTTTGTCTCTGTCCTTGGAAAGTTTGCATAAAATGTGTCTTGGTGTGGGTCCCTTTGAGCTAATCGTACCTGGGGTTTGTTGAACTTCTTAGATGTTTGCATGCATCTCTTTCAACAAACTGGAGAAGTTCACAGTCATTATTCTTTCAAATATTCTCTCGGTCCCTTTCTGCTCTCCTTTGACTCCCACATTGCAAATATTGGTCCATTTAACTGTGCTCCATAGGTCCCACAGGCCCTGGTCACTTCTCCTCAATCTTGTCCTTTCTGTTCTTCAGCCTCAATAATTTCCATTGCCCTCTCTGAAGCGCCCCTGATTCTTTCTTCTACCCGCTCAGATCTGTGTTTGAATCCCTCTAGTAAATTTTTCATTTCAACCATGGTGCTTTGTAGCTCCAGAATTTCTTTTTGGGTTTTTTGGGGGGGGTTTGTTAGGTTTTCTATCTCTTTACTGATGTGTCCATTTTGTTCACACATCATTTTCTTGACTTTCTCTGCATCTTCCTTTAGTTTTTTGAGCATTTTTAAGACAGTTATATAGTCCACTATATTGGCCACTAAGTCTTTTTCAGAGACAGGTTCTCTTGAATTTTTTTTTCCTTTGAAGGGGCCACACTT
>VMDR010001986.1:0-31022 GCA_007922815.1 Macrotus californicus
ACCTCTTGATCCTGAAAGTCTTGTGAGAAGACATGTGAACCTCGCGGACCACAATGGCGGAGAAAGAGCTCGATGAAATTCTTAAAAAGACTAGTCTCCAGTGACAGAAAGCAGACACAGGGTGGCCTGGGGTCAGAGGCGGGGCTGGGACTGTCAGGGAACAGGCACAAAGGAGCTTTTTTGGTTACGGGAATATCCCCTGTCTTGATTGTGGGTGGATACATTTGTCAAAACTCATTGACTTATCTGATTAACATGGATGTATTTACTGTATGTAAATTGTGCTTCAATAATGCTGATTTTTCAAAATGGAGGAGCCAATTGACAGAATCAAAATAAAAGCATGGGAATAAAAAATAAATAGAATACCCGAACTGTCTACAACTACAAAAGAAGTTGAATCAGTAGTCAAAGATATTCCCACAAAGCAAGTTCTGTCACCAGATAGCTTCATCATGCAATTCAATCACATGTTCAAGGAACGAGTACTTGCAAATATTCACAGATTATTCCAGGGCGTGGAAAAGAGGGGATACTCCTTAGCTCATTTAACACCAAACCTGGCATGGATGGTACAGGAAGGAAAAACAACAGGTCGATCTCACTCACAAACATACATTTAAAAATCCTAAATACATGAAACATTAGCAAACTGAAACCAGTAACGTCTGAAAAAGATAGTACAGCAGGACCCAACTGGGTTATCCCAGAAACGGAGTTTGCTTGCAACAGAAAAATAAACTCATGTAATCCTCCACATGAACATGAATAAAGAATAAAAATCACATATTGATCTCAAAAACAGAAAAAGCATCTGATAAAATTTACCATCCATTATTACACTTAGAGCAAACAAAGAATAGAAGAGAACTTCTATAACCTGATAAGGGATGCCTATAAAAAAACCTCCAGCAAACATCACACTTAATATTGAAATATTTTCTTCTGAGGACAAGGATGCTTGATTTGGTGAGGAAGAAACAAACCTGTCATTTGCAAATGAACTAATGTATAGCAAGAAAATCCAAAAGAAGATACAGATAAATTATTTCAGTTTATAGAAATGTTTAATACATGAGCAAAATAAGCTTGAAACCAATTGCACAAACAACGCAATTAAAAAATGGTCAAAGAACTGGAATAGACATTTCTGCAAAGGAATACAAACGGTCAATAAACCAATAAAAAATGCTCAGTATCATCAGTCATTGGAGAAATGCACATGAAAACCACAAAGAGATACCACTTTGCATGTTCTAGGATGACTATGATAAAAAATAGAAAATTTCAAGTGTTGGTGAGGCTGTGGAGAAATCAGAACACTTGTAAACTACGGATAGGAATGTAAAATGATTCAGCTACTGTAGAAACAGTTTGTTCCTTAAAGTGTTAAACACAGAATTACCACATGACACAGCAATTCCAAAGGACCGGAAACATGGATTTAAGCAGATACTTGTACACAAGGTTCCACAGCGGCATGATGAAGGGTGACGAGAATGTTCTGGAAATAGCGGTGATGGCTGTGTCACCACTGTGAATGTCACTAATGTCACTGAATTGTACGCTCAAAATGGTTAAAATGGTCAATTTTATGTTGTATAAATTTAAACACAATAAAAATCAATTGCTTAACTATATCAGCAACCACTAGAAGAATTTTTTTTTAACAAGACACCTTTTAAAATTGCACAAAACATACAAATAACCAAGGCTAAAACCAACAAAATATGTATAAGACTTCTTCGGAGAAAATGACAGAATTATCACACATTTTAAAGACAAGGTAAATAAAAAGAGAGGGAGATGTACTGCCGTGAAAGATGGGAAGACTCAGAATTATAAAGATGTCAACTCTAACCTGATTAAGCTCTAAATTCAATGCAGTCGTAATTCCAATATAAACCCTACAAAGGCCAGCTTGTTTTTGTCGCACTTGTGAAGCTAACGCTGAAATCATTACGGAAATGCAAGGGGCCAAGAAACAGGACACTCGCAAAGAAGAGAACGTGGGAGGACTTGCCCTACCAGTCATCAAGACATTATCCGATGTTAATAATTACACCTTACTATTTGGTGCAAGGACAGAGCACTGGAGCGGAGTGCAGGGCCAAGAAACAGACCCGCGCGTGTACGGACACTTGCTTCGAGAGAGATGACGCTTCAAAGCCACAGGGGAAGTGCTTTTAAAAAATAACAAATGCTGTTGGATCAAAATGCACTTGGACACCCATCTTACACCACACACAAAATTTACTCCAGGTGAATGGCAGACTTTAAAGTAAAATAACACTACAAAACTCTTGTAAGGTAATATAAGGAAATACACCATAACCTCAAGCTGGGAAAAGTTTCTTTTTAAAAAATTTTTTATTGATTGATTTTGAGAGAGATCGCTTTGTTGTTCCACTTACTGATGCATTCATTGGTTGATTCTTGCACATGCCCTGACCGGAGATCGAACCCACAATCTTGGAGAATTCAGATGACACTCCAACCAGCTGAGCTAGCCAGCCCCCCAGCAGGAAAGATTTCTTAAACAAGAAACAAAAACAGTGATATTTCATTATATTGAATTTAAGAATTTTTGTTCATGAAAAAATACCAGAAAGAGGACCAAATGGCAAGCCACAGAGTGTGAGAATCTGTAGATAATCTGTAGCACATGTAAGTGACAAAAGACACAAAGCAATTAAAAAACAATCCAAGAGCCCTGGCTGGGTAGCCCGGTTGAAGCATCATCTCATATTCCAAAAAGGCTGCGGGTTTAATCCCCAGTCAGGCTTCATTTCGATCCCCACTGGGACGGGGACGGGAGGCAACTGATCGATTTCTCTCTCTCTCTCTCCAATCAATAAACATATCCTCAGGTGAATTTTTAAAAAAACCCAAGAGAAAATAAGCAAAATGCTTTGAATAGGAACTTCATAGTAGAGAAAACCCAAATGACCAATAAGCATGTGAAAAATGCTCAATTTCATTCATAAGCATGGAAACGTCAACTAAAATGCAACGCGTAACAACGACGATTCAAGGTCAGGGAGAGAGGAAGTGGAAGTGTGCCTTTGTAACCCTCTAATCCTTTTTTCTTCACGGAATGAATAGCCACAGACTACACGTCAGGGGTCAGGGGTCAGGGGTCGTATGGATCTGTTCTGGGAAAACGGGCACCGCAGCTAAAGAGGGGCTTTCACCGCTCACGTCCACCGCCGTCTGGTTCTCGCCAAGGGTCAGACTGATGAGCGAAATGCAGACAGAACAGCGACCCCACTGCTGTGTCCTTTGTGGGTGTCTATAATCACTATCTTCCACCTGGGAAGGGTTATGTCTTCTGATGCACTATCTTGGCAAGGGTAGGGGACAGTTTCCACTTCTCCATTCCTACTGTAATGGCTCTTTTATAAAAAAAAAATTTTTTTTATCCTCACCCAAGGATATGTTCAGTGAAGAGAGAAAGAGAGAGAGAGACATCGATCGGCTGGCTCCCATACACACCCTGACTGGGGATTGAACCCATAACCTAGGTATGGTCCTGACCAGGACAACACCCTAACCAGCTGAGCAGCCTGGCCAGGGCTAACGGCTCTTATTTTAGGAAACCGAGGTGAGAGTTTGCCGGCTGTAAGTACTGTCCATCTATTCCGTTATGGATTGAGGGACCCGGAAGTACCCCGAGGTGAGTGTGCGGGCCTCTCACACCCACTGTGGGACGGACTCGGGCAGGTCTCCATTCACCACCTGGCCCCACTGCCGTATGTGTTCTAAATGGAATCGCTGGTTCCCTAGGATCCGTGTCAGCTCAGACCCTGCATCCAAAGCCTCAGAACATCTGATTATCCCCTTTCCTCTGTGCACAGTTGCTCTGGTAATGGCTGAGAGTGCCGCTGGGGGAGGAACGAAATGATCACTGCGATATAAACTTTGCAACTTTTTCCTGAAGGAAACTGGCCGTGCCTTCAATCAGTGGGCTCTGCAGTCAAAAAACCAAAAGGTTTGGGTCTGGACACTGGGTGAAGGATCATGATTTTCCTTTGCGGTGGTGGCATCAGCCTGCTGCTCACTCACTCTTGCTCATTTTTTTCTGCTCTGTGAGTCAAGAAATACCCTCATTGTCAGTCCACCTACCTAGAAAGCCCATGGTCTGGTGGCCGTCACATGACATCCCGGCTTGCCATTTGGTCTGCCTCCCATTATAAGAATTACGTCCACCTTGACTGTGGTGACCAAGTGATGACTCAGTGCTGGACTCTGGCCTCTGCTCTGAGCTCCTGCCACGCCCACTGACTCTAGGAAGCCCAGTTCCACAGCAGCTTCTGCTACCACTGATTTAGGGCTGCGGAGGAGAGCCACTACCGAGCTGCAAATGGGGCCGAGGGGCCCCCCGACAAATTAGTTTCTTATCACTTTATTGAAGGAATTAGCTCTGGGCCCTCATAAGAGACAGAGTGGGCTGGAGGGCCCTCTGGTCACCAGTAATAATAATTTCATCCTGGTGCCTTATGACCCCTGTCCCAGTGCTCTGCCAAGGAAGTTCCAGTATCTCCACCTCATTTGCTATAATGCATGTTTTTTCCTGAACTTTGAAGATACTTGTATTGAAATGTCACATGCTGTACACGAGGTCTGTCCAGAAAGTGTCCAGGCATGTACTATGAAAAATAGACATTTACTGAGGAAGACACAGGAAACATTGTGCACAGGAAAATGAAGCCTCAGTCCCCTTCAAAGTAGGCACCATGGGACCTCACCCAGTTCTCCCAGTTGCCATCAGCTGCCCTGTCTTATTTTCCTGAATCTTATTGATGGTATGAAATCTCTTTCCTACCAAAGGTGATTTCAGTTTGGGGAAGGGTCAGAAGTCACAGGGCACCAAATCTGGGCTGTAGTGGGGCTGAGTCAACTGAGTAATTTGATGTTTCACCAAAAAAGTCTGTAGGAGACGTGATGTGTGAGCTGGTGCATTGTTGTGATGAAGGTGCCAATCGCCAGATGCCCCTAGCTTCGGCCTTCTGAATCATCCAGATAGTTTCTGTGGAGGAATGTTCAAGCTTAGTGCAAAATATGGTGCAGATTCGTTGCTCTACTTGCTCAGTAATTTTGAATGTGACAGCCACACAGTGCACATGCTCACTCAACAGCGTCTCCTGCCCCCACTGACTAGTACAGTGAAGTCATCATTGTTCACGCATGCACATTCCAGTCCGCTCTCCTTGGCTGCTAGGTCACATGATGTCAGGCAAACCATTCTCCTTATATTAGTAATGACTGGACTTTTTCTGGACAGAATATATATATACATACCTCACCTGAGGACATTTTTTCATTGCCTTTAGAGCGAGAGGAAGAGAGACAGAGAAACATCAATGCTAGAGAGAAACATCGATTGGCTGCCTCCTACATGTGCTCAGACCTTGGATCGTCCGTGCCCAGGGAACAGGACTGAGTCCATGACCTAGGCAAAATCCTGTCCAGGAATTGAACCCGCAGCCCTTTAGTTATGGGACAATACTCCAACCCACTGAGCCACATCAGTCAGTGCTAAACCATATTTTTATTGCTGGTCATGCAGATGATAAAACTATAAAGAAAGTCAAGGAAATGATTACTGCAAACCCCAAGCCAGTGGTTATCTGTTGGTGGATGAATTAAGATGAGATCTGGGAGAAACATACGGGAGGTGCTGGGTGTTGACAATGTTCTTTTCTCAGTCTTTGAGGTGATGACACAGGTGTTTGCTTTGTCAATATTCTTTAAACTGCACATTAGTGTTTTGTGTGTTCTTTTGTGCATAAGATAAATCTTGCAATTGAAAAGCAAAAGAACATCATGATTGCCACTGGCTATGAGCCTGGAGGCAGGAGGATGCTAGGAAGGGCTTCTAGAGATGAGGCAAGAGGGAAAAGGCAAAAAAGGGACAGGAAAAAACCAAGTCTGAGGTCCCGGAAGCCAAGAATTGAAGTTGAGACTGAGTGAACACGACAGAAGAGCCAGGAATCAGGACCCCCTCCCCAGTACCCGGGGAGTCAGACCACATCTGGGAAGTTCCCTGTAGGTCTTTCATCGCCTCCTCCTCTGTGTGTGCTAACAGAGGGCCACCGCCTGCTGGTCATATTCAGATGTGTGTAATGACTGCATGTGTGCAATATTCATATTCACATCTGACTCAACGTGGAGACGTTGCCCATCCATTAGCAGAGTAGAGTGAATCCAGTCATTAGGCAGAGTTGGTGAATGGATGAGAGCTGAGCCCTGGGACGGACATTCCTGAGGCCAGCTGGAGAAGAGTGGAGCCCCTTTAATCTACACAGAAAGGCTTTCTGTGGAAGCCTGCGATACCAGTAGGTGAAAGAGAACAGGTTGAATTGGGGAACGGGGCACGTGGGAGCAGGAGTGTGAGAGAGCAACTGGGAGGCAAAGAGCAGCAGGGCAGCCTGACTGTGCCTCCATTCCCTGCCCCCCTTCCTGTGAAAGATGCGACCACTTTTGCGGGAACCTCCTCAGCTTTGCAGAGAGGGTTGATGGCACCGCACAGCAACGTTGTCAAAAGGGAGCTTAACCAAAAGCTAGACGCCCGTAGGGTGGGGTGAGCATGTAAGACTCCAGTGCCTCGGCTGCACCCCCTCCAGTTACCTTGACACTGCTGTGAGCCCCAGTTCTATTGCTGGGAACCTCCGCAGAGCCCAGGCCCTTAGCTGTCTGTCTACTCTCCACTCACTGTCCTGCGAGGTTCCAGGCGCTCGGCTACCACGGTTGATTCTGGATTCCCATCCCCCACCCCAAGAGCCGTAGACTCCACTGGCTGCCGCAGTCAAGTCGATCCTGGGCCCAGACAGATACGCAGTTTCTCTGACTGCTCCTTGGCCTCCTGAGTCAGCAGTGTAGGGCCACCTGTCCTCTCTGGACACAGACCTGGCCCTGGTCTTGCTAAGAAGGTGGGGGTTATGCTGGGATGAGGGTACAGGAGGTGAAGACCTCCATTCCTCAGGCAGCTGGGGGAGAAATCTGAGCTAGACACCGCTGATCGGAGGTCAGAAACAGGAGAGATGTGTCAGAGCTCAGAGATGCAAGGCTAGGGGTCCCGGACTCGGGGTATGGGGGTAGAGCACAGGCCAGATGCTCCCTCTTACTCCTTCCAATCCCTGCCTCTTGTAGGGACCCCCTCCGCCCTCCCTGGGGCCCTGGTCCTCTTCCCGCCCCTCCAAATCCTGAACCCTCTGCAGATTGGTCCCCGGCTTGCTGGAGGCGTGGCCCCAGGGCCCTGACGTCACTGGCCGAGGTGGGGCGGGCGACTAGGGGAGGGGGTGACGGCCCCGGCTCAGCACCTCGGAGAGCTCCCTCCCCGGCCTTGTTTTGCTCCGGAATCACCGCCTGGGGAGGGAGCCAAGGGGCCGGGCACCCGGCGCAGTGGCAGAGGGGATGGCCGTAGAGGGGACGAGGGGCCCCGACGGGCAGAGGGCCCAGCCGTGACCCGGCGCGGGCTGGGGGCCCGGGCACTAGGAGGGGCAAGGGGCAGCTGGCAGCGGCAGCAGTGGCTGCACATCTGGATGGAAGCGAGCTTTGTCCAGACCATCATGGCTCTGGGGTTGTCCTCAAAGAAAGCGTCTTCCCGCAATGTGGCCGTGGAGCGTAGGAACCTGATTACCGTGTGCAGGTGGGCTCCGTGGGCGGGTGGGGGTGGGGTGGTCGGGGAGAGGCTTGGGGTCGGGCTTTGGAAGCCTGGATGTGCGTGCCAGCGGGAGGAGGCAGAGCAGCCTCGGAGAAAAGAGGCGGCACAGGGTTAAGAGAAGCTCGTCCAAAGGCCCAGACCGGGGATGGGGTTTGAAGGTCTGGTCTCTATCCTTCTAGGCCAAGCCAGGCCTATGGCCAGCCTGGGGCCTGGAAGGTGAGGGGTGTTTAATTGGTACTGCAGCTTCCTGTGAGAACCAGGAAGTGACATTGTGAGTGAGGGGGAGGGGTGGTGATGGCTAGCTCCCTTGCTGGGGGCAGGCAGGCAGTGGCCTAGGAGAACTGATGGGGCAGGGGGGTGACCACCCCCTAGCATGCCCTCACCCCTCCTCAACAGCCTAGCCTGTCTGGAGTGGGGCTTTTCTGGAAGATTTTTCAGTGCTCGAATCCTGAAGCAGGAATGGTGCCCTCCTTCTCTGTACAGAGTCAAAGGGGCACGTAGGCAAAGACCCTGAACTCATTCGGTGAAGGGTGAAGGGCGCTGCCCCTGCCGTGGGAAGGACTGAGGACCTGGCCAAAAGAACTCAGGTCTCCTTGGTCCAAGGGGAGGAGATGGGGAGGGCAGGCCCATTGGCCCCTGAGGGTAGAGCTGTTGCAGTGCTGGGAAGATTCCCCTGCTTCCTTGCCCCCCCCCACCAAGTTAACGTTCCCACCTCAGCCCTGCAGAGACTCACCCACCCTTCGCTGCTTTGAAGCCAGGAACGGTCATTTGCTCAGCCTCTCTACTTCAGCACCCCACTACACTCATCTCTCCCTCTAGGATCCCCATGCCAGCTGCCTTCTCCACCTGCAATCTCCCCGCCCCCGCTTCCATGCCACCTCTGAGGGCATGGAGCTCCCAGTACACATTTCAGTTGTCTTCCCTTGCCAGCCCCACCTGCCTGCACACAGGGATCAGTGCCCACCTGATGCCCTGGCTACTGTGTCTTATAGCTCCTTCCAGGTTCCTGGGCACACACCCCACCACACTGCAGTGGTACCTGTCTCCCACCTCTATGTCCCTCGTGCCCAGCACAGTGTGGTGCACATCAGACCTCTGTAAAAATGCCTGAAACGTTATAGAAGGGTGAGTGCAGAGTGCTGGCCACCGCCTCCGCCCTCACACCCCAACCCTGCCAGTGCGGTGTAGAACAAAGATTTCTGCCTGGGGCCCAGATGGTCCTTAGTTCAAGCTCTTACTTCACCAGTTATTAGCTGTGCAACTTGGCGAAGTTTCCTCCTCTTTCCGGGCCTTGGGTGCCTCATCATCCCCATTACAGATGTAACAGCCGCGCCAAGGAATGGTAATGACATAGTCCATGTAGGAGCCTGGCCCAGGGCCTGGCACATGGCATAGCCCTGCCCTGATGATGCCCTTCCTGTCCCTCTCTTCCCTTGTGACCTCCTAGTTTCCTCTTCTTTCTCTTGCCAGCCAGGAGAGCTGGGTCACTTGAGTATGTGGGGAAGGAGGGAACTCCCCTTAGCCCAGGCTGCAGAAGCAGAGATTCTGGTGGATGGAAAGTAAACTTAGAGCTGCAGTGTGAGAGATAGGTTTTGGGGGGGGTTAAGGGACATCACAATGGCTCAGAAACCCCTCAGGTTTCAGCTGCCTCATCACTGTCACATGGTTCGCCTCCAGCTCCCAGAACAGTTCCCTTTAGCAGGTTGAAGGCTCCCCTGGGCTATGGCCTCCCTGTCTCCATGGTAACCTGCAGCAGTCACTGCGCCTCCTAAAGGGGAGCACACCATGGGGCTCCCCGGGGCAATGACCAGCTCTGCAGCACCCTGAGGACAAATGGCTGGTGGCTGCCATGCCGAAACCAGCCCCAGGCTCTCACTGTGGTCTGACCCAGATGACCAGAAGAAAATCATCAGGGTGGGAGCAAGGGAGCTGCATAATGAAGCCCAGATAATGTCCCGACCTTCCCGTTCATGGCCCGGCTGCTCACCACTCCTGGCCTGTACACATTCACCTTCTCTCCGTCCTGCCAGGGGTCTGAACCAAAATTTAACGAGGCAAGTACTATCATTCCTGTTTGTATCTCAGACAACAGGCCTCTGGGAGATTAAATGACTTGTCCAAAGCCACACAGGTGTCACAAGGAAAGAGGACTGAGTCCACCGGGCTGCCTCCCCCTAGAGCAGTCCCAACATTGACCTGGCTCAAATCCCAGGCCAAACCAACTCCAAGCCCAAAGGGAAGGGAGGGAAGCCCTTGGACTCAGCTATGCTACTGGCCTGAGAGCCAGGGAGGCCAGTACCCCAGGGCTGGAGCTGGCAGAGTAGAGGGCAGAGGGGGCAGGGGCTGCTCAAGTCCTTGGGAATTTGACAGCCATCGGAAGGCCACAGGATGCAGCAGAAAGAGCAAGGGCTTTGGAATCAGACACATCTACTTGCATCCTGACAAGCTACAGTGATGCGACTCTGAACCAATCTGTCAACCCCTTCCCTGTGAAATGAGGATGATGGTGATAATAAGAGGAACCACCTCCCAGGGCTGTTGTGAGGATGGGCAAGATAATACATGCAAAGTATGGTGCTTGGCACATTACAGGGCTCAAAAAGCTTAGGGGGAAAAGGCAGTTCCAAGCAACCCCCACATCTGCTCTGCCACCCATGACAGGGCAATAATGGGATGCTGGGAACCTTCTCCCTTCGTCTCTGAGAAGCCTGGTGTCGGGACCCGCAAGGCCCCTCCCACAGATCTGCCACCAATGCTCCCTCCCACCCAGTGCGTCTGTCATACCCACACCCCGCACTCCCCCAGCCCAGCTCTGCAGTGCTTGGTTCTGGGCAGCTGGTGTGTAGGCGGCCAAGCTGGGAAGGAAAAGGGGGGAGGGGCCCCGCAGTGCGCTGAGAGCCCACCTGGCCACCATGCATGCCCGCACCCCATGTGCTTGGTGCCAACTCACAGGCCCTGGAACAGGTGACCCTCCACCCCAGAAGGGACTTCAGGTTGTTCCAGTGCGAGCAGAGGACGGCTCGGGGCATGGGGACAAACCAGCTTCTAGCTCCTGCCAAACCCCAGCCCACACACAGAGGATGCAGCCCAGAGGGTGGGCAAGGAGGAGCAGCTCTGGGAGCCAGGACTTTCTGCCTATTGTTTCATGGCCTCTCGTACTTGGTTCCTGAAGCTCCCCTTCTCTGGCTGTTGCATCTCCTGCCACCCACTTTGTCAGTCTCCCACCTGCCACCCTCGTGCTCCCATGTCACAGCGCCTCTGTGGTCACCATATTCTCACCTGTCTCCCACCCTCTTTCCCTCTGCCACCCCACTACCACCCATGCTCTTTGTGACTTCTGTGCCCTTTGTCCCCTTCTTTGCCTGATGCACTTCCCCTGCTTTCTCACCTGACACCCCACTGCCCCCTGCCCGCCCCCCAGGTTCTCTGTGAAAACCCTGCTGGAGAAGTACACAGCAGAGCCCATTGACGACTCGTCCGAGGAGTTTGTGAACTTTGCGGCCATCTTGGAGCAGATCCTCAGCCACCGTTTCAAAGGTGGGCCCAGGTTCCTGCCCCTCATTGCACAGCCCTCCCAACCCCCACCTTTAGCTCCCAACCACCCCGCTCTGATCTACTCTGTGGCTTTCTGAACCCTGTAATTGACCCTGGTCCCAATTCTGGGCCACGCACAGAAGCTCATGCATCGAGCTGGGAAGAGGGGAAGGGGTCTCCTGGACACGCAGTTATATGCTGGCGTGCCCTTTGTGTACGTGCCTGTGTGTGCACATGTTTGGGGTAGGCATTATGTATGTATGTATGTATGTGGCTGCTTACACTTATGCATGTATGTGCCCTATTACACGGACCCTCTCCAAACTCCCTTGTCTTGCTGAGCCCCCTCCCTGCCCTGGCTCAGCCTGTGCCCCAGCAGGTCCGGTGAGCTGGTTCAGCTCGGATGGGCAGCGGGGCTTCTGGGACTACATCCGGCTGGCGTGCAGCAAAGTGCCCAACAACTGTGTGAGCAGCATCGAAAACATGGAGAACATCAGCACAGCCCGAGCCAAGGTGGGTGGCCTGCAGGGGGCTGGGCCAGCTGCTCCCTGCTCTGGATACAGGGGAACTGCCTATTTTTGGGTCCTTACCCCTGCCATGGGGACTGGGGAGAAGAGCCACAGGAGGCCCAGATGCAATGGTGTGCGCCTGGGTCCCTTTCAGGGCTACGAGTAAAGGTGAGTGTGCTTTCCAGGGCCGGGCCTGGATCCGGGTAGCACTGATGGAGAAGCGCATGTCAGAGTACATCACCACAGCTCTGCGGGACACCCGGACCACCAGGTCAGGCCCCCCAGTCAGCTCAGGCCACAGGTCCCCCCCTGAGTACATGTTCACTGCCTAAACATACTCAATCCTTAAGTTCCTACAGCAATCTTCCCTACGTGGACTACAATTCCCAGCATGCACTACTAGTTGGCCTTTCCTCCAGACTGTCCAGTCCAGATGGCGGCCCTGAAACACACCTTTGGCACCACCATCACCTCTTCCAAGTCAAACTCATTATCTTCCATCACTTCCCAGCACCAGTCTCATTCCCAGCTGTACATGTAGACACACATCTGGACAAGTCTCGACCATGTACCATTTTACGTGTTGGCCATGTTCCATGCCCACAACACACAGCCCTACCTGCTGCCCCGCCCCCCCCCGGGGCAGTGGCAGCAGTGTGTGCCTGCTGCCCGAGCACACAGAGTCCCTGTGTGCAGAGCGTCATTCCCTGCACTGTGTCCGGAGGCAGGGCCATAGGCAGGATGCACGGTGTGTGTGTGTGTGTGTGTGTGTGTGTGTTTCCTGACTTTAAGGATGGGGTGACCCAGTACTGCAGGGGAGGGGTAGTTCAGAGGATTGAGAGTCTGTTCTCAGGGGAAACATTCTAATAGGGGGGAGACACAGATGCTATTCCCAGTGGGCCCCAGGCTGAGGGAGACACAAGACCCACCCCTGAGTGATGAGCAAGAAGCAGATACCTCTTTCCTCTGGGAAAGATTTCCAATTAGCCAACAAGACAGGCCCTGAGGGATGGGGGCTCCCTGGGAGGACGCTGCACCATCAGTTCCCCCCACCCTCCCCACAGACGTTTCTATGACTCAGGAGCCATCATGCTGAGGGAGGAAGCCACAGTCCTCACCGGGATGCTGATAGGACTGAGCGCCATAGACTTCAGGTAGGGTCTGGGTGGCA
The DNA here is from genome assembly GCA_007922815.1 of Macrotus californicus. Classification (NCBI taxonomy): domain Eukaryota; kingdom Metazoa; phylum Chordata; class Mammalia; order Chiroptera; family Phyllostomidae; genus Macrotus; species Macrotus californicus. The sequence goes on from VMDR010001986.1 coordinate 12,881, forward strand.
GTGGCAGTGGTGGTGGTGGGGTGTCCCCACGCGAATGTCCACACCCCCATCCCCTCATACCCACCCCAACCCTATGGGTTCTCTTTCCCCAGCTTCTGCCTAAAGGGTGAAGTTCTGGACGGGAAGACCCCCGTGGTCATCGATTACACGCCCTACCTAAAGTTCACGCAAAGGTGAGAAGCCCGATTTTTGGTGGGTGCGGGCAGGGCCCGGCCCAGAGGGGCAGGGATGGCGGCAGGGAACTGGCTGGGCAGGCGCCGCGGCCCCCAGCCCAGGGGGGCTGCGTGGGACGCCGTGCAAGTTGGCCGGCGCCCACTGCTCCCTCCCGCAAGCTACGACTACCTGACTGATGAGGAGGAGCGGCACAGCGCTGAGAGCAGCACGAGCGAGGACAACTCCCCGGAGCACCCGTACTTGCCGCTCGTCACCGACGAGGACAGTTGGTACAGCAAGTGGCACAAGATGGAACAGAAGTTCCGCATCGTCTACGCACAGAAGGTGACAGGCCTCTGGGAGGGAAAAGGGGGGCGGGCTAGCCGGCTGCAGGGACCCTCCTCCCGCCGCCTGGGCTGAGCCCCGGCTCCGCAGGGCTACCTGGAGGAGCTCGTGCGTCTGCGCGAGTCGCAGCTGAAGGACCTGGAGGCGGAGAACCGGCGGCTACAGCTGCAACTGGAGGAGGCGGCAGCGCAGAACCAGCGCGAGAAGCGGGAGCTGGAAGGCGTGATTCTGGAGCTGCAGGAGCAGCTGTGAGCACCGCCGCCGCCCTGACCCCCCGCCACCCCACTGCATCGCCCCTGCTGACTAACCTCACCTTTCCTGATACCCGCACCCAACTCAACCAACCACCAGTATCGAATCACTGACGCCATCACCCCTACCCTGAGATCCCACCAATGACCTTCAATTTATAATATTACCCTCAACTAACATTCTGGGATCCCTCCCAAACCCACTCCCCACTCATCCTCAACTACCCACCGTCAGCTAGAACGGCCATCCAACACTACTCCAGGGATCTCAACGTTACTCACCAGGACCTGTTATTCGGAGATTTCCACTGTGATTGAATTGTTTCCCTCTGATCTGCTACATGCGCCCACTGACTGTCTTCACCCATGGTGACCCCTGACCTCACACCTGCTGTTCCCTGACATTTCCCCACCACTTTCACCAGCCCATTACCTCCCAGCAGGATGCCCCAAGCACTGCCCCCCATTACATTTCTGGGTTCTTACACTATTCTCTACCGACTCCCCCATCCTTTTACTCCCTCCAGCCCCCAGCCTGAGTGCATTAATCCCCGACATCTCTCTGACCCCTCTCAGTACCCTCCACTGACTCCCAGAATCTGCCCCACTGACCCTCAACACTGTCCCCATTTCTGCTACCCAGGTTTCAATCCTAACCCCTCCCCTCACCCCCTGCTGAGATCCCCTGCCCCACTTCTGCTCCCTCCTCTAGCCAGCCTGACCCCCCCTCCCCATCCCAGGACAGGTCTGATCCCTGGTGACCACGCTCCCCTGGCCCAGGGTTCCAAGGAGCTCACCACCCCCCTGGTCAACCAGTGGCCGTCCCTGGGAACGCTCAATAAGGCAGAGGGTGTCAGCAACCCCAGGCTTTACCGGAGGTAAGCACAGCCAGGCTCGGCCTGAGGCTGGGCCTAAGCGAGGGTTCCTCCTAGGGATGGGGGGCCTGGAGGCAGCGAGCCTCTGCCCGTACACCTGCTCTCTGCTCTGCCGCAGACACAGTTTCATGAGTACGGAGCCGCTGTCCGCTGAAGCCAGTCTGAGCTCAGACTCCCAGCGCCTGGGAGAGGGCAAGCAGGACGAGGAGCCCTGGGGCCCCATTGGTGAGCCCCCAATCCAGCACCCAGCCTCTCTGCAGGAAGGGCTCAGGCCAGGCCTTGGGGCTTGTAGTCAGGCCTTGGACGTTTGCCCTCAGCCCTTCTAGAGAGGTTGGCATAGCAGTTAAGAGCTTGGTTTGGGTGTCAGGCAGGCCCTGGTACAAATCCCAGCTGTGCCCCCTTCTGGCTGTGGACCATGATCAATATTCACCTCGCCGGCCCTTCTCACCTGTGGAACGGGGGCGTTGATTTAAGTGGCCACCAGTGTTGGAATGCAGTGAGGGCTTAACAGCTCTTTGGTATCATGACATCCTCAAGGGGTTCAAATTCCCGGGAGTTCTTTGCCTAATTTGCTCATACCTCATGCACTCTGAACTGCTTGCCTGACCCTTGTTTCCCCCTTTTCTTTGGCTGCCAGGAAGCTCAGAGCCAAATTAGTGGCTCCCTTCACGCGAATGTCCAGGACGTCAACGCATGCACTTTGTGTTGCCCTCCCCGTGGCTTCACCTCGGTTTCCCACCCTAGTTTTCCCGGTGCCTGGACGTCCTGTCTTTTCTTTCCAAAAACTCTACTGTACCGGATGACCCTAGATCTTAAGACAAGGCAGGCCTTGGAAAAGGGACCCTGCCACACTGTTTGTGATTGTCCGTGTGTCTGTCTCCTCACCAGACTGTGAGCTCCTTGAGGGCAAGGACTGTGTCTCGTCCGTTCTCTGTATCCCCAGTGCTTGGAACAGAGCGAGCGCTCACTGTTGTGTTTAATAAACGGACAAAGAGAGGATGAACCTCAGGGGGAGACAGAGACAGAAACTGGCGATTACAATAGTGTTCCCAGCTCTGCTGGGCCTGGGCGGGCGCTCGTCAAGGTTAATTGAAATGCAAATGCTGCAGAAACGAGGAAAGTCTCCTGGGGGAGGGGAAACCTGAGGGGCTGCCCCTTCCCAGCCTGAGCCCACCCCCCACCACACACACGCAGACTGGTTGGCCTGGCCTCACCCCGCCTCTCTCCCCAGGGAAGGACCCCACGCCCTCCATGCTGGGCCTCTGCGGCTCCCTGGCCTCCATCCCCAGCTGCAAGTCCCTGGCGAGCTTCAAATCCAACGAGTGCCTGGTGAGCGACAGCCCGGAGGGCAGCCCCGCACTGAGCCCCAGCTGAAGTGCGTGTTGTGCCGGCCCCACCTGCCAGGGGCACAGATGCCTGCTGCCTTTCCTCAGTGTCCCAGTTCAAGCCACCCTTGCAGAGAACGCTGCCTGCCCAGCCAAGGGTCTTTTTCTTCTGGTTCTAGCTTCCTGCCGGAGGAAGCCAGGGCTGCTAAGGGACGCAGGTCTGGCAGTCAGGTGGGGTCGTCAAGGCCTCAGGGGACCCTTGGGGAAGCTTGTTCCATTCTTCTGGTGACTGATGCCTGGCTGGCTCCCTCCTGAGACTCCCCTTTACCTTCCCCCTCACCCACCTCGGGAACTTGTGGCCCAGCCTCAGCACCTCCATCTCCCCCTACCTCTCCACCTGTCCCTGTACTCATCCCCTGGAGTCACTTCTTCCTCAGCCCCCAGTGTAGGGGCTCTGAGGGAACTGGGCAAATAAAAACCAGAGGACAGAGGGGAAGCTTGTCTGTGGGGGCTGGGGCAGGGCCCTGTCCGGAGGTTAGCAGAACGTGGCAGAGCCCGTGCTGGGGCCCATAACCAACTTGATGCTGGGCCACAAAGAATCAGTCTGTGCCCTGTGGGAACAGTGGGTCAGAACTGTTCAGGAGTGAGTGACTTTTGTATGAACTCTCCTGAGTATTAAGTCCACCCAGAACAGGACCAGGACACATAAGTACCCCTTCATCCTGATATTCTTTAAGAACTTGCTCAGTTCCAGGTAGAGAAAAAATTAACATCCTGGGGTGCAGTGGGAGTGGGGGGTTAAGATGGAGGAAGCAAGCCCTAGCAGGGCCTCTTTCCTTCCACGCCACCATCCTGAGCGACTCGGCTTTGGCACAAAGTTGCCAACACCCCCTCGAGGCCAAAGCCTGGCCGTGAACAACCCTCCTTCCTCCGTCATCACTGAAGTGCGCCCTTGGGGAGAGAGAGGTCTCACCATCTTTCGCCCTGGCCCTAACCCTGTTGGCATATTGCCTGCTGAGCAGCCCCCACAACTCTGGGTCCTCACTAAAGTGGTGGTGGGGTCCTCTACATGGGCATCACTTGGGCAGCCAAAGCGACACCAAGGTCCCTTCCAGGCCTTTGGGCAGAACACTCCCAAGCCCTGCTTCCCCAACCCCGTCGCCCCGGCAGTCACAGGCACTGGAGAGGAGTTTATCATCTTTACATTCAAGGAATAACAGGGGCAGGCCCAGCTACAACACACACACGGGGACATGGTCAAGAGGGGGGCAGGTAACAGATTTGGTCTTGAACTTGAAGGGGGGGGGGTTGAAAAGTGATAATCCCTGGGGCTTGGGATGAGGACCAGCAGGAAGAAGGCTGTCCGAGGTGGGCGTGCCCAAAGGGGTGAGGCACTACCCCGGGGGCTCAGAGTTGAGAGGGAAGAAATGAAGCCCCTCTCCCGAGGACAAGGCACTTGGCTCAGCCATCTCCCGCCCAACCCCCCCCTCCCTGGCTCCTCTCACGGGCCCAGAGGCTGCTCCAGGTTGAGCCTCTGGAAGAAGCTCTTGCCCAGCTCGTAAGTGCTGATCATGATGGCGCAGGACGGGGCGGCCTTGATGACCCTCGGGAGGAACCCTGCAGCGGGAGGGCAAGGCTGGGCTCAGGGAGGCGTCCCAGAGGGCCCGACTCCACCAGGGCCTGGGCGCACACAGGGACGCTCACCTGCGAAGAGTCCCCTGGTGCCAGACTCAGCCCGGATCCTCCGCAGCAGCAGCCAGGTGGAGTCAGTGTGCGGGGGCGACACTGCAGACAAGGCATGGACCAGTAAGACCCCGCTTGGACCCCCATGTGCGCCCACCCCACCCCACCCCAGGCAACCCCCTCACCTCTCACTGCTTCCACTGCTCCCAGCGCAACCTGGCGTTGAGTCTTCGCCACATCGAAGGGTAGAGTCAGGATGGCAGCCACCTGGTGGGGCAGGGAGAGGGTTCATCTCCATTCCCAGGCCCCCATCCCTTGCATCCAGCCAGGGTCTGCCAGCCTTATCACCAGGGAGGGCAAGCTTGCTTCCTGACAGGCAGCTGATGCACTGCCATGCAAGGAAACCTCTGTCAATCTCACCCCCTGCCAGGGCTACTCACCGTCCCTGAGATGCCGCCTGCCACAAAGCTGATGCCCACTGACGTCTGGTCCTTTGGTCTCAGCCCACTCAGCCAGCTCTTCATCAGCTCATAGTTGAACCAATACAAGGCTTATGGGCACAGGGTACACTTATTAGACATGGGGAAGGTAGGGGGGTGGGCCCCATACTGCCTGTCTTCCACTGACTGTTACCATGACAACCACTCCCTCCCAGTTAAAAGGCCTTCCCGCCACAGGGCTGTTTCTGTAACAGGCTCTCTGTAGGAATTATCTCATGAAAACCTAGGCAAGTACCCTGTTTGCTGAGCCCATTTCACAGATGACACAGTCAGGACTCAGAGAAGTTAGGTGACTTCATAATCAGCAGTACCAAAGTTGGGACTTGGCTATAGACCTTGTGTATCATCCAAGGGTTCCCTTAACCCATCTCCTGCACCCCTGGTGCCTACCTGAAAAGGGTACATCCCGAAGAGCGGTGGGGCCCCAGCCCAGCCACAGGGAGCGCCAGCCGCCCTGAGCCATGGCAGCTCGGACACAGGCACCCAACTCCCGGTATGACACATGCTGAGCCTGCAGCTTTGTCCGTACCAGCTCTAGGGGGCTGATCACAGTCACAGTGCCCACTGTGGGGAACAGTGGGGAGGGATCAGCTCACAGGTCCTGCCCCAGGGTCTGGGAGCCCAAGACATCTCCCTACCCCCAAGCAGGTGAAGAGTGAAGCTGGGAGCCAGGACTGAGCTCAGGTGGGGCAGGGTGGAGGGGGTGGCAGTCAAAGGGAGATCAAGGGCCCAGAGCTGTGCTCACAGCGGGCCAGAGCACCGGCCACCATGGGCGCATAGAAGTCAGAGGTCAGGGCTCGACTACACAGGCAGGCCTTGAGTTGGTCGTAGGCAGTGAAGTAGATGGCGGTGGCTGGCACAGTCATCACCCTGAGGGGTGAAGAGATGTCAGCCGGGACTCCCAAACCTCCCAGGCCTCCGCTGCCCCACCCAGCCAGCCGACAGGGGAGCAAGAGACCAGCAGGGTACAAGGGAAGGCAATGGGCAGGCCTGGGGCACTCACAGGGTGGCAGGGAGGCCGCTCCACAGGGTCCTGGTGCCCTCATGTCTCACAATCTTCACAAAGGCATCCTGGCCAAGAGGACATCAGCCCAGGGCAGCAAGGATGAGCACGAAAAAGGCCCATGAGGGGCTGGCCTAGGCCAGGACCTAGCCTGATGCCCTCGCCTCTGCCCACAGCCCTGGGGCCTGCTGCGGGGCGGTGGCCCCGTGGGCCTTCGCACATGCACTTCCCCATATGGCTCCAGGGAGACTCCTGTTCACCTCCACAACCTTGTGGAGGCACAACTTCCGCAGGGAACCCTTTCCCAAACCACACTGGCTGCCCCCACATGCTCTGCAGTATCTGTTCTTTCCTGGGTCTGCTGCCCAAGCAATCTGAATCCCTCAGGGATGCTGCCAGACCCAGCTGAGGGCACAGCTGCTCCTCACCATGGTGCCAGTGAAGCGGGTGGGGTCCTGAAACCAGGTGGTACAGCGGGTGCCGTTCGGGCACAAATACAGGGGCTCCAGCACTCCATTGCAGTACAGGAGGCATTTCCCTGTGGGTCGGAGAGAGGAGGGCACTGCAGAAGGGGGGGAAGCATTGAGGATGCCATGGCTCTGGAAGGCCAGCAGAGGCCGGGGTCCCTAGGTGAACCTTCTCGTGCAGGACAGAGGGCTGGCTGGCTGAAACCTGGAAGCCCTCCTAGTCCAAGTCCAAGGCTGTGGGGTTCACAGGTGCCCAGGGGAGACTGGGACACCCCCTCCCATGACTCTCACAGGCTCCCTGTGGCCTGGGGTACTTACATTTGGTGTAAGAGAGGCTCCAGAATCTGGTGGGAGGCGTCAGCTCTAAAATACAAGGCAGCCCCTCAAGTCAGGAGAGCCCCGCACCTGCTCCAGGAATCTCATCGCTGTGAAATTGTCATTTTGCCCTGATACCACCCTCTACCGGCTCCAGGGTTGGACACTCACCGCTGGCCACTGAGGGGCGTTGAGACTGCAGACGAACCTTCACCACATCCAGTGGGGTCACTGCAGGAGAGGGCAGGTCTTCAGACTCCCTTTAAGACTCCACTCCTGATCCCTCCAATCTCTGATCTGCCCCAGTCCCCAGTTCCAGACCCCACCGCCCAAGGTCTTACTGAAGAGAGAGGTGACCACAGCCCCAGCGCCTGAGGCCACCATTTGTTGGAGGGGGCTAATGCCCCCAGGATCCTGATCAGCCATCTTCTAGCTCCAATTCTGAGAAAAACAAAGCTCAGTCACAAACCAGAACCCGTGGCCAGGGAAAACTGAGGCAGGGATCTTTCTGACTTCACTTTGACCCCTCACCCCATTCACTCATTGAGTATCATGAGTTCAGGTGATCCTCACAATAGCCTTTTACAGCAGGTATTGTCATCTCCACTTTGTCAACAAGGAGACTGTGGCTCAGAGAGATGAGGCGACCTTCCCAAGGTCACTTTGGGAGTAGTAAGGCAGGAAGCTAGGACAGTCACCGGTTGGTTAATGGCCAATAATGGCTCACTGCCATTTCCTCATCCGCACCACACAAGCTTACTGTTCTGTTCACCTCCTCAGCGAGGGTACCCGGTTTCGCCCCAGGGGTCCAAAGATCAAAACGCTTTAGCCATCCCTCTGCACCCCGCCGCGCCCCCCTCCAATTCCAACAACACCCAGCCCTGAGACGGGCACATGGAAGCCCGGAGTCACCGAGCGTGGAGAGAGGTGGGACTGGGCAATGAGGGATATGTATAAACAAATCCGCTGGCAGCTAAGGGTCCGTCCGCCTCTTCGGAAGGCAGATTGGGCTCCCGGCCCTTCCCCGCACCCCCTCCCGGGCCGGGATGAGAACAATCCCTCTGTTCTCTCTCCCCAAAATTACATGGCCGGGGGACTCGACTGAGACAGCAAGAAGTAGGGATAGGGAGGCAGGGTCTCTCCTCGCCGCTCGGCTACACTCTCTGCCCCCGCCACGCGCGAAAGGAGCGCCCGGTGGAGCCGCTTTGGTCGACTCAACGGCCCGCAACTCCGAGCCCCCAGCCCAGCCCTGGCTCAGGATCCCCGAGACCCTCAGACCCCCGACTCCGGCTTCCGTCCCTAGCCCGGCCCTCAGCCCCGGGTCTGCCTCACCCACCTGGCTCTAGGTCGGTACTCATGCAGCGCGGGGCCCGGGGCCGGGCGGGCCCATGAGGGCTCCGCGGCCGGTGCGGGGTCCGCGCGCGCTCGCTTGGCTGCAAGGCTGACTGGGAAGGCCTCGGAGCCCGTTCGGCCCCCGGAAAACGCGGCGAGGCCCCGCCCCCCAAGGACCGACCGGTCGCACGCCCGGAGTGACGCCGGCCCCGCCCACTCGAGGCCACCTCTGGGACCAGCCCATCCCTTTTCCCAAAGCGGCTGGTATCCCACTGGGCCCGCGCGCCAAGGTCGCAGGTCTCTCACGTCGCGCGTGACTTGTTGGCAGCACCGCCCTGACTGCGTATTGTCACGACTCCCACCCCACTAGTCCCCCCCGCGGCGGAGCGCTGCCCCGGGAATCCCAGCGCTCCCACTAACTTACCAGCCTAGCGCGTGTAAATGCACTCTCTCCCTCTTCCTCAGTGGCCTAGTCTGCGTGGCGGCGGCGGGTTGAAGCAATTCCAAAGCCACGGAAGATCAGAGAGTGGTGGCTAACATTTACCCGCCGGGCTGGGTTTTTACAACTTCACGGGGACCGCATCAAACAGGAATTGTCCCCATTTTACAGATAATCGGATGGGACGCAGCTCCGAAACCACTGGACAAATTGTAGCGTGCCTGCTACGTGCGTGCGCGGGCTTGTAGGCAGTGAGGTTGCTGGGTCGCAGCCGGAGCTAGGCAGGCTGGACGGAGAAGAAAGGCTGACCCGGAAACCGGGAGCTCCGAGTTCAACCTGGCTTAACCTGGACTCGGTCCCACCCCCGCGTGACCTTGGGCATCTCCACACCGCTCTGGACCTCGGAGTCCTCCACACAGGAGAGGATTAATAGGGGAGAAGGGGACCGACATTTGTGTGCTGGCTACTCTCACAATGTGATTTCTTCTAAGCCTCAAAACTTTTAGAAGTAGGTTATTATTTACCCCATTTAACAGAAGGCGAAACTGAGGTTCGAAGTTAAGAGCTCAGAACTGGAACCGGCCAGGTACTTCCCTGCCTCCCTGGGTGACAAATAGGCTTAAATCCTACGCCGAAGTCTCTGATCCCTCTTCTCAGGGAGACACATTTCTCTCTCGGGCAGCCCCGTCGCCGAGACCTCACTACCTGCCTTATCTTTAAAAGTTTTTTTTTAAATTACTTCATTGTTGTTCATTTACAGTTGTCTGAATTTCCCCCCCCACCACTCCCCCCTCCCCTCCCCCCACCCCGCTCCCCCTATCTTTAAAACTTTTGTGCAGCCGTGATATTGTTCGAACAGGAGGAAAAAAAAAAAAAAAAACCTGGTGCGAGCCTGCGCCTTTAAGAAGGATAGGCTGCGATTTTGACGTAACTCGCCTCCCCGCCCCTCTCCCAGACGTAATCCATTCCGAATCTGGAGCAGCCGAGCCTTTCTGCGCATGCTCGGCTAGCACGTGGACTCCTTGGGGCCTACCGTGAGCTTTCCCTGAGAAAAGGCTTTGCGACTTCCCACGGCTGGGAAGCCCGAATCAGGGGGCGTGGAGAGTGCGATCTGTGACCAGTGAAGTGGCAGCCGGTGTAAAGCGCCAGAGGGAAGGCGCCCTTTCCATTTCCTTCCCAAACCTAGCTGAGGTCTGAAAAAACACAAAATCATTTGATAAACTGTTGGTTCAGGCGAAAACCCAGCTTCTACTAAGGACCTTTACAACCTCAAAGTTATGGTGTACCCGAACAGTTTCATAGCCACCAGCCAAGAGATTGCTCTCCCCATTTTGCAGAGGAGGAAACTGAGGTCCTTTCCTGTAATGACTCAAGTGTGAAGCAGAAGCCAGGTTTCTCCCATGCAATTTCCCATTTACAAACGAGAAAAACGGAGACCCCAGAGATCAGATAGCACCAAAGTCACCCAAAAGAAAGAGCCAGAATTCACACCCCACCTGCCTGAGTCTGGAGGAGCTCTCACCCCACCCCATTCTCAACCCAGTGCTCTGATCCCCACAGAGCAACCTGCTCATCTGTTCCACCTCATCAGGCCTCGGGCCCCAAGAACTCCAAGACATACAGGGGTGTGCGGGGCAGCACCACTTACCTGCCTCAAGACCAGAGCAGTGGGAGGCAGGGACCTAGCTCTATTTTCCTCCTGCAACAGCTGTACTACCTCTAGCAAGTGTCTTAGCGTCTCTCATAAGCCTTCATTTCCCCACTTATAAAATGAGCTGGTGAGCATAATAAGGCACCCACCTCACAGGAATTGTGTGAGGGTTTAATGAATGAATAACTGTAAAGGCTCAGGCCATTGGCAAGCACTCACTATTATTATTATTATTATTATTATTATTGATTGCCTTCCAGAACGTGTGGCACAGGAAATTCTGGAAAGGGCCTTTAGAGCAACCAGGTCCTGTTTCTGGTGGTATCTGTACCTCCAAATGCAAGCACGGATAGTTATAACTCCTTACAGCCCTCCCTCCCCGGAGCCAAGTTCACACAGCTGCAAAGTGGCAGAGCCAGGAATCAAACCTGGTGACCTCTGCATCTCAGCTTCCCCCACCGCAGAATGTGGGGCTTGGATTTCATTTCTGGTTTTCTTCTTGCAATAGGATGCCCTTGAGATTTGTTGTTACACCTCAGTTTCCTCATCTGGAAGTAAAGGTGATGTCACCCATCCTGCATAACTTGCAAACTCTTGGCCAAGATCATGTTTGTAAAAACTGTGAAGAGTCAACAAACGTTTCTGTGGCCCCTGTCGGGGACCCGGAGCTCAGCGCATCACAGTTCTTGCCTTTCCCCACAGCTAGATGCTTCAAGACTGAGAAACCTCGGGGCATCGTTGGTGTGACCAAAGTCTATATGGTGGTAGCAGTCTGGGCAGGCAGGAGAGGTTATCTGTGGGCAATGAGAAACCACGAGCCAGTGGAGGCATCTTCCAAGGATGATCGTGGTGGTTGCAGGGTGCAGCGGCAGCCTTGAGATGCCCACAAAGCTCTAGAGCCCTGGCTAGACTTGCCTGCCCAGAGGAGCGAGCCTGGAGCCCTGAGGAGGAGACAGCCACTGACCTGGCTGACTTGGCCACAGTTCCCACTGACCACACACCCAGTGGTTCTTCCAGAGTCATCATGTGGCCCCCTGTGGCCATCACTGCCTTCCTCTTCAGATGGGAAAACAGAAACTCCTTTCAACTGTAAAAGGGGAGGAAATGGTACCAGCCCCAGGGGTTGTAGTGGGAAATGATGGACCAGTCCTTGCCTAGCACTGGGAGAGCGACACAAACAGAAGGTAATTTATTGAGGCTGAATTCTTCCAGGGTGAGCCCTGGGGCAGGGGCAGTGTCCCCTCCAGCTTGCAACCTAGGGCTTAACTAGATATTTATGGGGCTAAAGTGAGGCCAGATCCCTCCTGCGGACCCCGTCAACACCTGAGTTCACGGCCAGCACTGTCCCCACCTAGAGCTGCCTTCCTGGAGGTAAGGCCAGGGGCTTGAGAACCACTGAGCCCAAGAGGAGAAATCCAAAGTCCAGACTTATAGCTAAATGCCAAGTCACATCTTTGTTTGGACCCTGAGGGCAGGGAGTGGGTTGAGTTATGGAAGAATTTACTGGGACAAACGGGACAAAATTGAATGAGGCTGGTACAGCAGACATTACTTTACTGATGCTAAACTTATCACCGCACTGTGGTTTTGTAGGAAAACGTCCTTGTTCTTAGGAAATGCACACTGAAGTGCTCGGGGTGAGTGTCTGCAGCTTAGTCTCAAATGGTTCAGAGAGGGAAAAAAAGATAATGCCAGTGTAGCAAAATGTGAACTGGTGAGTCAAGGTGAAGGGTATATGGGTGGGTGCTCATTGCGCCATTCTTGAACTTTTGCTGAAGTCTTTGAAGTTTTCAGAACAAACAGTTGGTGGGGAAAGGGATTCCTCCCTTTGAAATACGTATGTGCAGGGTGGGGCAGAAGCAGACTGACCGTCGTTCACATGGAAGATACTGAACAAATGGTAACACAAGAATAAATTCTGTTTCAGGGACTCACAAGTGTGAACCCACTTTTGCCCCGCCCTGTATTACTTATAGAGTCAGAAGAGCAACACAACTGTCTTTCTTGAAGGTTAAAAAAAATTACTAAATGTAATAGCTAGGATCAACCTATCTAGGGAAAGGCCTTCCTATCTTTCCTTTGCCCATGGCCTGAGAAGGTGGGTTGGGGAGTTTCTGGACACCCAGGGCTTTACTGGGGCACCCTGAGCATGGTCTCAGGAGGTGGCTCTCAGAGGGGAAGGGTCCTGTTAAGATTTCTCAGAATTGACACACCACCCCCATGCAGGCTGACTCCCAGAGCTCTGGGGACAGCTCTCTCCGGCTCTGCTTGCGGAGTGGAGATTAATCTACCCGCGTGGGAGGCAGCGTTTGGCTGTAACTACCAAAATTCCAACTGCCCAAATACTCTGACTCAGCCTGGCCATTCTCAGAGTCCCTCCATCCGTCGGCTTACACGTGTGCAAAATGACCTTATTGTAGCCTTGTTTGTAACAGCAGAATGCTCTGGAGGGGGAACTGCATGACAGTCCCTTCATATGACGGAATACCACGCAGTCTTGAAAGGGATGCAGATCTCCACATCGTGATGTGAAACAATCTCGAAGGTGGAGTTCATTCAAAAAGCAGAGCGCTGGAGAAAGTGCCAGGCAGCTGTTCTCGACTGGAGCGCCATCGCCCCCTAGGGGACAATTTGGAAATGAATGATATCGATTGTAGTCAAGAGATCGGGACCCCCTGGCATCTGACAGATGGCAGGACAGCGATGCTAAATATCCTATAACGTGAGCGACAGTTGGACAAATCAAGGAATTGTCCCGTTCACCGCTCAACTTTCCCCTGCATTTCTGGGCAATTACACAGGTGAGAAACCTGTTCATGACCTGACCTGGAAGCTAGCTATATTTCACCCACATCCCTCTATTTCGAATGGTTTTAAAATACATTGAATTTTCCAGGAATAAAACTGCCATGAAATCCTAGGGAAGACTTATCTTTGTCTCCATTAAAACTTTATTGTCCGGGGATGGGCTGGACAGAAGAGGGCAAAGGAGGGAAATCTGGGACAACTGTAATAGAATAAAGAGGAATAAAAAGTAAATAAATGAGCTCTGGCTGGCCTCTGGCTGGTGTGGCTCAGTGGACTGAGTATCGTCCTGGGAGCCAAAGGGTCACAGGTTCGACTCCTGGTCTGGCACATGCCGGGGTTGCGGGCTGGGTCCCTAGTTGGGGGCGTGCAGGAGGCAACCAGTCAGTGTTTCTCTCCTTCTCTTTCTCCCTCCCTCCCTCTCTCTAAAAATCAATAAATAAAATCTTTAAAAATATATAAACAAATACACGAATAAAAATAAGTTAAAAAAAACTTTACCAAGGCTCATTCACAACTTGAAAAGATTCCGTCCCCGCAACATGACACACTCCGACACACACCTACATGTGTGGTTCTGGTTTTCCAACACCAGGGATTCATGTGCATTTGCGAGCTTCTGTTCCCGCGCGAGGTTGAGCCTGAACTTTCACACACAGAAATACATACTATTTTATTCTAAATAACTTTCTTTTTATTTTCCTCTATATTACTCCATACAGTATGTTATGTGTACAATACTTCACACAGTACATTATACATATAAGTGTTACATACTTACAATATGAAGTTTATATAGATCTCTAAAAATAGTGTGCATAGGGTAATTATATTGTCTATGAATTTCACTTCTGAAAATTTCTTAGAGGAAAGTTACAGAATATATGAGTTCCTTTATAAAGACTGTGAGCTCACCAAGCACTATCTAGCGCCATGCAGTGTCCTTGCCTCTTGCGGATGCGGGTTTTGCTTCTTAGTTTGACCGAGGATGTCTGGAGTACGTTGGCACCTGACCAGTGTGGACGTGTCAAGGCTGAACCCCAGTCACGGTGACCTACACTGAGGAGAAGCTCTCCCAGCTGGGCCCGGACCAAAGGCTTGGCCTATCTTTCTGTCTGTCTCTGCCTTTTTCTCTCTTTTGATTTACTGAGGATTTCTCTTTTTTTTTCTTTTTCATTTTTGAGTGTTTTATGTGTGCCAAATATTGTTGTCAACACTGGGAGACAGCAGTGAACAAGCCACATAAGGTCCTGCTCACACTTTGTAGTGCAAGAAACACAAACAAATGAGTAAATAAGACACTTCCACACGGCCTTGACATCTGTGAGGGCAACAGAACGGGTCACGTGACAGAGAAATGCCTGGGATAGCCTAGAGAAAGGGAGAACTAGTGGGTCAGGGATTGCTGCTGGAGATTAACCCAAGGTGAAAGCCAAGGGAGGGTGGAGCAGGCTGGGATGAAAGGAAGTACTCAGATGGGGTGCCGGGCGTCACAGTAACTTACACGGAAAGAATATCATGATGGTTACAAACACAGGCTCTCGGCCAGGCCTGGATCCAGTTTCTGGCTTCACGCCTTTTTAACTGCATGACCTCAGTAAAGTTGCTTGCCCTCTCTGAGCCTTTCACTGTGAGGCAGGCGTAACCATTGTACTTACCTGGCCAGGCTGTGCTAGAGATTACAGGAGAATTTAGCACAGAAGCTGGTACCATGTGAATCTTAAACATTAGCAGGACCCACTTTTTTAAAACACAGAAATCAATTACACCAACAACGATCCTAATATAAGAGACTGAATTAAAGTCGCCTGAAGTGCATTGAAGCACCGACTTTCCAGCTAACTTGGGGGAAATGGTCACCTTTCTGGGCCTTGGATTCTTCATCTTTAAAGTGGAAGCAAGAATATTTCTGGCCCTAATTCCCTCTCAAGACTACTCCGAGCTCTGGGTCTAGACAGATGGGAGATTTGTGACCAGGAAAGGGTACCCCGAGGGCAGTTTCTTCTTCTCTCCCCTGGCCTGGCAGCTGCCTCCTCTGTCCCTCCTCCAGCTTCTGGAGGTGACGCTGCCCTGAACTCTCGAGCTGCGTGGGGAGGGCAGTTTCCTCACCTAAGCCCTGGCCCAGCGCTTCAGAGCCAGGCCACCAGAGTAACCAGAGGAACCCCTTCGATGTCCTCATTAGAATTCCTCTCGTTTCTGATGTGCCAGTTTATAAGGGCCTCTTCGCCTCTGTCATCCATTGGAACCTCACGTCACTGTGTAGAGGGCATGTGGGAGCTACTGCGTTCCTGTCTTACAGGAAGGAAGCTGACCTGTCCCAGTGACGTGGAGCAGATATCTCTTGAGCTGTAGGGGGCCTGCATGAAGTAGAGCCAGGAAAGTTCAAGGTGGGCTGGAAGGGCTGGGACAGAGGATGGAGCCGAGCTGTTGCCAGACTTTGGCGGAGCCTGGTGTTGTGAGCAAAAGCTCCCGGGGCTGATGGGCTTGGACTCTGTTACCAACACCACTGCTTAGTAGTTGGGAGACAAGACCCTCGGCGTCTCCTGCGTCTGGGAAATGGAGAGAGTACCCTGCAGTGTCGTTACAAGGATTCAGCGACGTATGCAGAGTAGGCTTGCAACACATCATCTGATTCAGCTCATTAATGCCCTGGCTCAAACGATTGACTAGTAGTTCCCACAGTCTCTGCTGCCCTTCCTGTTCTTTCCACGGCCCAACCTGTCTGCTGCTGCCCTTGACAAAAGCCCGGCTCCAACTTCTGGAGTCCCTCGCCAGCAAGGCAGTCACAGCTGCCCTCAGGGGATTATCAAGTTCAGAAAAGGGCACAGTACTTCATCTCAGTCCTGGCCTGTGTGGCTCAGTTGGTTGGAGCATCCTCCCATTGTCGGAAAGGTCATGGTTTGACTCCTGGACAGGGCACATACTCAGGTTGTGGGTTTGATCCCCGGTTGGGGCTTAGGAGAAGGCATCTGATCAATGTTTCTCTCTCACATCCATGTTTCTTTCTCTTGCTCCCCCCTCCTCTCTCTCTAAAAGCAATGAAAAAATATCCTCGGGTGAGGATAAAAAACAAAAACAATTACTTCAATAAGCCAAAGTCACCCAGTGGGAAAGAGGCAGAGCTGGAATTTGAGATCAGCAGGCAACGATGTGGTCCCACCACTCAGATCCCAGCCCACTGTCCAGGTTTCCAGGAAAGAGCTGACTCCCCTTCTCTGCCACCTGCCACCTGCTTGCCCTGGAGGCCACTCTGGCTTCCTGGAGACTTGCTGGGATCAGTGTTTGTCCCCATTGGGAAGTTCCTCAGATCACCCAGTGCTCTCAGAATATAAGAAGCAAAACTTTGCCCTGGTTGGCGTGGCTTAGTTGGTTGGAGTATTGTCCCATGGCCAAAGGTCGTGGGTTTGATTCTCGGTCAGGTCACATACCTAGGTTGTGGGTTTGATCCTAGATCCGGGCACGTGCATTTCCTGGTCTGGTCCGGGTGTGTACGACCCCAGGGGCATGTACAGGAGGCAACCAACTGATGCTTCTTTCTCACATCACTTTCTCTCTCTTCCTTCCTCCATTTCTAAAAAAGCAGTGGAAAAAAAATGTCCTCTGGTGAAGATAAAAAACAAACAAAAAAATTAAACTTTAACCCAGTAATATGCTGCCTCTCTCCTGTAGGAGGCAGAGGCTCCCACATCTGGATGGGAGAAGTCAGCCCAACCCATCCTTCCCTGTGACCCCCCCCTCCCCCATAGCTGAGGGAACGATTCTCCTTCTTCCGCCTCTGCCCTCGTCTGTCTAGGGGAACCTGGTGGTTCTAGTGTGAGGGGTGCCCCGCACAGGAGTCTGCGATGGGCCAGGTGCAAATTGCCGCAGGTGGACAGAGTTCTGGACATCAGGCCAGCAGAATGGGAAAGCGGACAGTCACACGGGGGATTCAGGTGGGGCTGGAGGGACTATATATAGGCCAGGGCTAGGGAGGAGAGGGCAAGGTGGGCTGAGGGGCAGGTGGGCAATCTCCCCAGTTAAGGGGTGTGTGTGCGGTGGGTTGCTGGGAGACCCCAAGGGGAGGAACCACCACAAGGGTGGCATCTTCATTATTTGAGTGCATGCTTGTCTCAGGTCCTGTGCTAGGGACCTCATTCCATGGAGCGGGGGGCCTCACTGCCAAAGTCCTCAATGTACAGATCAGGATAATAAGGCAGGGAGGGCAAGTCAAACCACACAGCTTGTCAGAGGAGGGGGACCAAGAGGAGTTTTCTTGCTAGCACCAGGTTATTCGCTGCATAGGAAGCGGTTCCACTAGATGATGGGTCCTCAGACCCGAACCTCAGATCTCTGTGGCTACAAATGCTCCTCGGGCGACTCCAGGGGAAATCTGGGGCTGGGAACCCTGGGCCAGAGGATTGGTTAAGGCCCCTCCCGCCGCCCCTCTGCAGAGTCTAGTAAACGGGTCCCCTCCCGGGCTTCTCTGACCTGCGTTGGTGTTACCCTTCTCCACTCACTCCTCCCCTTTCCCTCCCCCACCCTTCGTTCTGCACTCCACAGCTGTATTTAAAGATACGATCCAGCATCACTCCACCTGCAGAGAGATGTGGTCCTGCCCCCAGGGCCGAGTGGAGTGGCAGCAGCTCACTGCAGACCCTGAAACTCCCAGCTGCCAGGGAGCAAGGCAGCGCTCACCCGCTGCGCAGATGAACACACTGAGACCAAAGGCGAATCTAGAATTCTCGTCCAGGGCCTGGCCAGGTAGCTCAGATGGTTAGAGCATCATCCCAAAATGCTAAGGTTGTGGGTTCAATCTCTAGTCAGGGCACATACAAGAATCAACCCATGAATGCAGAAACAAGTGGAACAACAAATCGATGTTTCTCTCCCCCTCTCAAATCAATCAATAAAAAATTTTTTTAAAAAAGGATTCTCATCTGCACACCAATTTAGAGCTGCCAGGGAAATTCACAGAAGCAGCTGTTACAAGGCTGGAAAGCGGGTGTCTAGAGCTGGAGG